>JAQOOB010000268.1:0-52387 GCA_029721495.1 Citrus inodora | reverse complement strand
GCCCGCGGCCTATTTTTGGCACACGGAGGGGCCCTCGCAAAGTCTCGGCCCATTCCGAGTCCGGCGGACGAAGTTCGCCAGCCCCACGCCCCAAGGCTATAGCACACCCCGTTTTTGGGGAATTTTTCCGCTGGACGAACTTGGGGCCCCGGCCTTCGGTCGCTCGTTTTTGGGCGCAGGCTGTGCCCGCGGCCTATTTTTGGCACACGGAGGAGCCTCGCAAAGTCTCGGCCCATTCCGAGTCCGGCGGACGAAGTTCGCCAGCCCCCCGCCCCAAGGCTATAGCACACCCCGTTTTTGGGGCATTTTTCCGCTGGAGCGAACTTGGGGCCCCGGCCTTCGGTCGCTCGTTTTTGGGCGCGCTGTGCCCGCGGCCTATTTTTGGCACACGGAGGGGCCTCGCAAAGTCTCGGCCCATTCCGAGTCCGGCGGACGAAGTTCGCCAGCCCCACGCCCCAAGGCTATAGCACACCCATTTTTGGGGCATTTTTCCGCTGGACGAACATGGGGCCCCGGCCTTCGGTCGCTCGTTTTTGGGCGCGGCTGTGCCCGCGGCCTATTTTTGGCACACAGAGGGGCCTCGCAAAGTCTTGCCCCATTCCGAGTCCGGCGGACGAAGTTCGCCAGCCCCACGCCCCAAGGCTATAGCACACCCGTTTTTGGGGCATTTTTCCGCTGGACGAACTTGGGGCCCCGGCCTTCGGTCGCTTGTTTTTGGGCGCGGCTGTGCCCGCGGCCTATTTTTGGCACACGGAGGGGCCTCGCAAAGTCTCGGCCCATTCCGAGTCCGGCGGACGAAGTTCGCCAGACCCACGCCCCAAGGCTATAGCACACCCGTTTTTGGGGCATTTTTCCGCTGGACGAACTTGGGGCCCCGGCCTTCGGTCGCTCGTTTTTGGGCGCGGCTGTGCCCGCGGCCTATTTTTGGCACACAGAGGGGCCTCGCAAAGTCTCGGCCCATTCCGAGTCCGGCGGACGAAGTTCGCCAGCCCCACGCCCCAAGGCTATAGCACACCCGTTTTTGGGGCATTTTTCCGCTGGACGAACTTGGGGCCCCGGCCTTCGGTCGCTCGTTTTTGGGCGCGGCTGTGCCCGCGGCCTATTTTTGGCACACGCAGGGGCCTCGCAAAGTCTCGGCCCATTCCGAGTCCGGCGGACGAAGTTCGCCAGCCCCACGCCCCAAGGCTATAGCACACCCGTTTTTGGGGCATTTTTCCGCTGGACGAACTTGGGGCCCCGGCCTTCGGTCGCTCGTTTTTGGGCGCGGCCTGTGCCCGCGGCCTATTTTTGGCACACGGAGGGGCCTCGCAAAGTCTCGGCCCCTTTCCGAGTCCGGCGGACGAAGTGCGCCAGCCCCACGCCCCAAGGCTATAGCACACCCGTTTTTGGGGCATTTTTCCGCTGGACGAACTTGGGGCCCCGGCCTTCGGTCGCTCGTTTTTGGGCGCGGCTTTGCCCGCGGCCTATTTTTGGCACACGGAGGGGCCTCGCAAAGTCTCGGCCCATTCCGAGTCCGGCGGACGATGTTCGCCAGCCCCACGCCCCAAGGCTATAGCACACCCGTTTTTGGGGCATTTTTCCGCTGGACGAACTTGGGGCCCCGGCCTTCGGTCGCTCGTTTTTGGCTTCGGCTGTGCCCGCGGCCTATTTTTGGCACACGGAGGGGCCCTCGCAAAGTCTCGGCCCATTCCGAGTCCCGCGGACGAAGTTCGCCAGCCCCACGCCCCAAGGCTATAGCACACCCGTTTTTGGGGCATTTTTCCGCTGGACGAACTTGGGGCCCCGGCCTTCGGTCGCTCGTTTTTGGCTACGGCTGTGCCCGCGGCCTATTTTTGGCACACGGAGGGGCCTCGCAAAGTCTCGGCCCATTCCGACTCCGGCGGACAAAGTTCGCCAGCCCCACGCCCCAAGGCTATAGCACACCCGTTTTTGGGGAATTTTTCCGCTGGACGAACTTGGGGCCCCGGCCTTCGGTCGCTCGTTTTTGGGCGCGGCTGTGCCCGCGGCCTATTTTTGGTACACGGAGGAGCCTCGCAAAGTCTCGGCCCATTCCGAGTCCGGCGGATGAAGTTCGCCAGCCCCACGCCCCAAGGCTATAGCACACCCGTTTTTGGGGCATTTTTCCGCTGGACGAACTTGGGGCCCCGGCCTTCGGTCGCTCGTTTTTGGGCGCGGCTGTGCCCGCGGCCTATTTTTGGCACACGGAGGGGCCTCGCAAAGTCTCGGCCCATTCCGACTCCGGCGGACAAAGTTCGCCAGCCCCACGCCCCAAGGCTATAGCACACCCGTTTTTGGGGAATTTTTCCGCTGGACGAACTTGGGGCCCCGGCCTTCGGTCGCTCGTTTTTGGGCGCGGCTGTGCCCGCGGCCTATTTTTGGTACACGGAGGAGCCTCGCAAAGTCTCGGCCCATTCCGAGTCCGGCGGACGAAGTTCGCCAGCCCCACGCCCCAAGGCTATAGCACACCCGTTTTTGGGGCATTTTTCCGCTGGACGAACTTGGGGCCCCGGCCTTCGGTCGCTCGTTTTTGGGCGCGGCTGTGCCCGCGGCCTATTTTTGGCACACGGAGGGGCCTCGCAAAGTCTCGGCCCATTCCGACTCCGGCGGACAAAGTTCGCCAGCCCCACGCCCCAAGGCTATAGCACACCCGTTTTTGGGGCATTTTTCCGCTGGACGAACTTGGGGCCCCGGGCTTCGGTCGCTCGTTTTTGGGCGCGGCTTTGCCCGCGGCCTATTTTTGGCACACGGAGGGGCCTCGCAAAGTCTCGGCCCATTCCGAGTCCGGCGGACGAAGTTCGCCGGCCCACGCCCCAAGGCTATAGCACACCCGTTTTTTGGGGCATTTTTCCGCTGGACGAACTTGGGGCCCCGGCCTTCGGTCGCTCGTTTTTGGGCGCGGCTGTGCCCGCGGCCTTTTTTTGGCACACGGAGGAGCCTCGCAAAGTCTCGGCCCATTCCGAGTCCGGCGGATGAAGTTCGCCGGCCCCACGCCCCAAGGCTATAGCACACCCGTTTTTGGGGCATTTTTCCGCTGGACGAACTTGGGGCCCCGGCCTTCGGTCGCTCGTTTTTGGGCGCGGCTGTGCCCGCGGCCTATTTTTGGCACACGGAGGGGCCTCGTAAAGTCTCGGCCCATTCCGAGTCCGGCGGACGAAGTTCGCCAGCCCCACGCCCCAAGGCTATAGCACACCCGTTTTTGGGGCATTTTTCCGCTGGACGAACTTGGGGCCCCGGCCTTCGGTCGCTCGTTTTTGGGCGCGGCCGTGCCCGCGGCCTATTTTTGGCACACGGAGGGGCCTCGCAAAGTCTCGGCCCATTCCGAGTCCGGCGGACAAAGTTCGCCGCCCCACGCCCCAAGGCTATAGCACACCCGTTTTTGGGGCATTTTTCCGCTGGACGAACTTGGGGCCCCGGCCTTCGGTCGCTCGTTTTTGGGCGCGGCTGTGCCCGCGGCCTATTTTTGGCACACGGAGGGGCCTCGCAAAGTCTCGGCCCATTCCGAGTCCGGCGGACGAAGTTCGCCTGCCCCACGCCCCAAGGCTATAGCACACCCGTTTTTGGGGCATTTTTCCGCTGGACGAACTTGGGGCCCCGGCCTTCGGTCGCTCGTTTTTGGGCGCGGCTTTGCCCGCGGCCTATTTTTGGCACACGGAGGGGCCTCGCAAAGTCTCGGCCCATTCCGAGTCCGGCGGACGAAGTTCGCCAGCCCCACGCCCCAAGGCTATAGCACACCCGTTTTTGGGGCATTTTCCCGCTGGACGAACTTGGGGCCCCGGCGTTCGGTCGCTCGTTTTTGGGTACGGCTGTGCCCGCGGCCTATTTTTGGCACACGGAGGGGCCTCGCAAAGTCTCGCCCCATTCCGAGTCCGGCGGACGAAGTTCGCCAGCCCCACGCCCCAAGGCTATAGCACACCCGTTTTGGGGGCATTTTTCCGCTGGACGAACTTGGGGCCCCGGCCTTCGGTCGCTCGTTTTTGGGCGCGGCTGTGCCCGCGGCCTATTTTTGGCACACGGAGGGGCCTCGCAAAGTCTCGGCCCATTCCGAGTCCGGCGAACGAAGTTCGCCAGCCCCACGCCCCAAGGCTATAGCACACCCGTTTTTGGGGCATTTTTCCGCTGGACGAACTTGGGGCCCCGGCCTTCGGTCGCTCGTTTTTGGGTGCGGCTTTGCCCGTGGCCTATTTTTGGCACACGGAGGGGCCTCGCAAAGTCTCGGCCCATTCCGAGTCCGGCGGACGAAGTTCGCCAGCCCCACGCCCCAAGGCTATAGCACACCCGTTTTTTGGGCATTTTTCCGCTGGACGAACTTGGGGCCCCGGCCTTCGGTCGCTTGTTTTTGGGCGCGGCTGTGCCCGCGGCCTATTTTTGGCACACGGAGGGGCCTCGCAAAGTCTCAGCCCATTCCGAGTCCGGCGGACGAAGTTCGCCAGCCCCACACCCCAAGGCTATAGCACACCCGTTTTTGGGGCATTTTTCCGCTGGACGAACTTGGGGCCTCGGCCTTCGGTCGCTCGTTTTTGGGCGCGGCTGTGCCCGCGGCCTATTTTTGGCACACGGAGGGGCCTCGCAAAGTCTCGGCCCATTCCGAGTCCGGCGGATGAAGTTCGCCGGCCCCACGCCCCAAGGCTATAGCACACCCGTTTTTGGGGCATTTTTCCGCTGGACGAACTTGGGGCCCCGGCCTTCGGTCGCTCGTTTTTGGGTGCGGCTTTGCCCGCGGCCTATTTTTGGCACACGGAGGGGCCTCGCAAAGTCTCGGCCCATTCCGAGTCCGGCGGACGAAGTTCGCCAGCCCCACGCCCCAAGGCTATAGCACACCCGTTTTTGGGGCATTTTTCCGCTGGACGAACTTGGGGCCCCGGCCTTCGGTCGCTCGTTTTTGGGCGCGGCTGTGCCCGCGGCCTATTTTTGGCACACGGAGGGGCCTCGCAAAGTCTCGGCCCATTCCGAGTCCGGCGAACGAAGTTCGCCAGCCCCACGCCCCAAGGCTATAGCACACCCGTTTTTGGGGCATTTTTCCGCTGGACGAACTTGGGGCCCCGGCCTTCGGTCGCTCGTTTTTGGGTGCGGCTTTGCCCGCGGCCTATTTTTGGCACACGGAGGGGCCTCGCAAAGTCTCGGCCCATTCCGAGTCCGGCGGACGAAGTTCGCCTGCCCCACGCCCCAAGGCTATAGCACACCCGTTTTTGGGGCATTTTTCCGCTGGACGAACTTGGGGCCCCGGCCTTCGGTCGCTTGTTTTTGGGCGCGGCTGTGGCCGCGGCCTATTTTTGGCACACGGAGGGGCCTCGCAAAGTCTCAGCCCATTCCGAGTCCGGTGGACGAAGTTCGCCAGCCCCACACCCAAAGGCTATAGCACACCCGTTTTTGGGGCATTTTTCCGCTGGACGAACTTGGGGCCTCGGCCTTCGGTCGCTTGTTTTTGGGCGCGGCTGTGCCCGCGGCCTATTTTTGGCACACGGAGGGGCCTCGCAAAGTCTCGGCCCATTCCGAGTCCGGCGGATGAAGTTCGCCAGCCCCACGCCCCAAGGCTATAGCACACCCGTTTTGGGGGCATTTTTCCGCTGGACGAACTTGGGGCCGCGGCATTCGGTCGCTCGTTTTTGGGCGCGGCTGTGTCCGCGGCCTATTTTTGGCACACGGAGGGGCCTCGCAAAGTCTCGGCCCATTCCGAGTCCGGCGGACGAAGTTCGCCAGCCCCACGCCCCAAGGCTATAGCACACCCGTTTTTGGGGCATTTTTCCGCTGGACGAACTTGGGGCCCCAACCTTCGGTCGCTGGTTTTTGGGCGCGGCTTTGCCCGCGGCCTATTTTTGGCACACGGAGGGGCCTCGCAAAGTCTCGCCCCATTCCGAGTCCGGCGGACGAAGTTCGCCAGCCCCACGCCCCAAGGCTATAGCACACCCGTTTTTGGGGCATTTTTCCGCTGGACGAACTTGGGGCCCCGGCCTTCGGTCGCTCGTTTTTGGGCGCGGCTGTGCCCGCGGCCTATTTTTGGCACACGGAGGGGCCTCGCAAAGTCTCGGCCCATTCCGAGTCCGGCGAACGAAGTTCGCCAGCCCCACGCCCCAAGGCTATAGCACACCCGTTTTTGGGGCATTTTTCCGCTGGACGAACTTGGGGCCCCGGCCTTCGGTCGCTCGTTTTTGGGTGCGGCTTTGCCCGCGGCCTATTTTTGGCACACGGAGGGGCCTCGCAAAGTCTCGGCCCATTCCGAGTCCGGCGGACGAAGTTCGCCAGCCCCACGCCCCAAGGCTATAGCACACCCGTTTTTGGGGCATTTTTCCGCTGGACGAACTTGGGGCCCCGGCCTTCGGTCGCTCGTTTTTGGGCGCGGCTGTGCCCGCGGCCTATTTTTGGCACACGGAGGGGCCTCGCAAAGTCTCGGCCCATTCCGAGTCCGGCGGACGAAGTTCGCCAGCCCCACGCCCCAAGGCTATAGCACACCCGTTTTTGGGGCATTTTTCCGCTGGACGAACTTGGGGCCCCGGCCTTCGGTCGCTCGTTTTTGGGCGCGGCTGTGCCCGCGGCCTATTTTTGGCACACGGAGGGGCCTCGCAAAGTCTCGGCCCATTCCGAGTCCGGCGGATGAAGTTCGCCAGCCCCACGCCCCAAGGCTATAGCACACCCGTTTTTGGGGCATTTTTCCGCTGGACGAACTTGGGGCCCCGGCCTTCGGTCGCTTGTTTTTGGGCGCGGCTGTGCCCGCGGCCTATTTTTGGCACACGGAGGGGCCTCGCAAAGTCTCGGCCCATTCTGAGTCCGGCGGACGAAGTTCGCCAGCCCCACGCCCCAAGGCTATAGCACACCCGTTTTTGGGGCATTTTTCCGCTGGACGAACTTGGGGCCCCGGCCTTCGGTCGCTCGTTTTTGGGCGCGGCTGTGCCCGCGGCCTATTTTTGGCACACGGAGGGGCCTCGCAAAGTCTCGGCCCATTCCGAGTCCGGCGGACGAAGTTCGCCAGCCCCACGCCCCAAGGCTACAGCACACCCGTTTTTGGGGCATTTTTCCGCTGGACGAACTTGGGGCCCCGGCCTTCAGTCGCTCGTTTTTGGGCGCGGCTGTGCCCGCGGCCTATTTTTGGCACACGGAGGGGCCTCGCAAAGTCTCGGCCCATTCCGAGTCCGGCGGATGAAGTTCGCCAGCCCCACGCCCCAAGGCTATAGCACACCCGTTTTGGGGGCATTTTTCCGCTGGACGAACTTGGGGCCCCGGCATTCGGTCGCTCATTTTTGGGCGCGGCTGTGTCCGCGGCCTATTTTTGGCACACGGAGGGGCCTCGCAAAGTCTCGGCCCATTCCGAGTCCGGCGGACGAAGTTCGCCAGCCCCACGCCCCAAGGCTATAGCACACCCGTTTTTGGGGCCTTTTTCCGCTGGACGAACTTGGGGCCCCGGCCTTCGGTCGCTCGTTTTTGGGCACGGCTGTGCCCGCGGCCTATTTTTGGCAAACGGAGGGGCCTCGCAAAGTCTCGGCCCATTCCGAGTCCGGCGGACGAAGTTCGCCACCCCAACGCCCCAAGGCTATAGCACACCCGTTTTTGGGGCATTTTTCCGCTGGACGAACTTGGGGACCCGGCCTTCGGTCGCTCGTTTTTGGGCGCGCCTTTGTCCGCGGCCTATTTTTGGCACACGGAGGGGCCTCGCAAAGTTTTGGCCCATTCCGAGTCCGGCGGACGAAGTTCGCCAGCCCCACGCCCCAAGGCTATAGCAAACCCGTTTTTGGGGCATTTTTCCGCTGGACGAACTTGGGGCCCCGGCCTTCGGTCGCTCGTTTTGGGCTCGGCTGTGCCCGCGGCCTATTTTTGGCACACGGAGGGGCCTCACAAAGTCTCGGCCCATTCCGAGTCCGGCGGATGAAGTTCGCCAGCCCCACGCCCCAAGGCTATAGCACACCCGTTTTTGGGGCATTTTTCCGCTGGACGAACTTGGGGCCCCGGCCTTCGGTCACTCGTTTTTGGGCGCGGCTGTGCCCGCGGCCTATTTTTGGCACACGGAGGGGCCTCGCAAAGTCTCGGCCCATTCCGAGTCCGGCGGACGAAGTTCGCCAGCCCCACGCCCCAAGGCTATAGCACACCCGTTTTTGGGGCATTTTTCCGCTGGACGAACTTGGGGCCCAGACCTTCGGTCGCTTGTTTTTGGGCGCGGCTTTGCCCGCGGCCTATTTTTGGCACACGGAGGGGCCTCGCAAAGTCTCGGCCCATTCCGAGTCCGGCGGACGAAGTTCGCCAGCCCCACGCCCCAAGGCTATAGCACACCCGTTTTTGGGGCATTTTTCCGCTGGACGAACTTGGGGCCCCGGCCTTCGGTCGCTCGTTTTTGGGCGCGGCTGTGCCCGCGGCCTATTTTTGGCACACGGAGGGGCCTCGCAAAGTCTCGGCCCATTCCGAGTCCGGCGGATGAAGTTCGCCAGCCCCACGCCCCAAGGCTATAGCACACCCGTTTTTGGGGCATTTTTCCGCTGGACGAACTTGGGGCCCCGGCCTTCGGTCGCTCGTTTTTTGGCGCGGCTGTGCCCGCGGCCTATTTTTGGCACACGGAGGGGCCTCGCAAAGTCTCGGCCCATTCCGAGTCCGGCGGATGAAGTTCGCCAGCCCCATGCCCCAAGGCTATGGCACACCCGTTTTTGGGGCATTTTTCCGCAGGACGAACTTGGGGCCCCGGCCTTCGGTCGCTCGTTTTTGGGCGCGGCTGTGCCTGCGGCCTATTTTTGGCACATGGAGCGGCCTCGCAAAGTCTCGGCCCATTCCGAGTCCGGCGGACGAAGTTCGCCAGCCCCACGCCCCAAGGCTATAGCACACCCGTTTTTGGGGCATTTTTCCGCTGGACGAACTTGGGGCCCCGGCCTTCGGTCGCTCGTTTTTGGGCGCGGCTGTGCCCGCGGCCTATTTTTGGCACACGGAGGGGCCTCACAAAGTCTCGGCCCATTCCGAGTCCGGCGGACGAAGTTCGCCAGCCCCACGCCCCAAGGCTATAGCACACCCGTTTTTGGGGCATTTTTCCGCTGGACGAACTTCGGGCCCCGGCCTTCGGTCGCTCGTTTTTGGGCGCGGCTGTGCCCGCGGCCTATTTTTGGCACACGGAGGGGTCTCGCAAAGTCTCGCCCCATTCCGAGTCCGGCGGACGAAGTTCGCCAGCCCCACGCCCCAAGGCTATAGCACACCCGTTTTTGGGGCATTTTTCCGCTGGACGAACTTGGGGCCCCGGCCTTCGGTCGCTCGTTTTTGGGCGCGGCTGTTCCCGCGGCCTATTTTTGGCACACGGAGAGGCCTTGCAAAGTCTCGGCCCATTCCGAGTCCGGCGGACGAAGTTCGCCAGCCCCACGCCCCAAGGCTATAGCACACCCGTTTTTGGGGCATTTTTCCGCTGGACGAACTTGGGGCCCCGGCCTTCGGTCGCTCGTTTTTGGGCGAGGCTGTGCCCGCGGCCTATTTTTGTCACACGGAGAGGCCTCGCAAAGTCTCGGCCCATTCCGAGTCCGGCGGACGAAGTTCGCCCGCCCCACGCCCCAAGGCTATAGCACACCCGTTTTTGGGGCATTTTTCCGCTGGACGAACTTGGGGCCCCGGCCTTCGGTCGCTCGTTTTTGGGCGCGGCTGTGCCCGCGGCCTATTTTTGGCACACGGAGGGGCCTCGCAAAGTCTCGGCCCATTCCGAGTCCGGCGGACAAAGTTCGCCAGCCCCACGCCCCAAGGCTATAGCACACCCGTTTTTGGGGCATTTTTCCGCTGGACGAACTTGGGGCCCCGGCCTTCGGTCGCTCGTTTTTGGGCGCGGCTTTGCCCGCGGCCTATTTTTGGCACACGGAGGGGCCTCGCAAAGTCTCGGCCCATTCCAAGTCCGGCGGACGAAGTTCGCCAGCCCCACGCCCCAAGGCTATAGCACACCCGTTTTTGGGGCATTTTTCCGCTGGACGAACTTGGGGCCCCAGCCTTCGGTCGCTCGTTTTTGGGCGCGGCTTTGCCCGCGGCCTATTTTTGGCACACGGAGGGGCCTCGCAAAGTCTCGGCCCATTCCGCGTCCGGCGGACGAAGTGCGGCAGCCCCACGCCCCAAGGCTATAGCACACCCGTTTTTGGGGCATTTTTCCGCTGGACGAACTTGGGGCCCCGGCCTTCGGTCGCTCGTTTTTGGGCGCGGCTTTGCCCGCGGCCTATTTTTGGCACACGGAGGGGCCTCGCAAAGTCTCGGCCCATTCCGAGTCCGGCGGACGAAGTTCGCCAGCCCCACGCCCCAAGGCTATAGCACACCCGTTTTTTTCCGCTGGACGAACTTGGGGCCCCGGCCTTCGGTCGCTCGTTTTTGGGCGCGGCTTTGCCCGCGGCCTATTTTTGGCACACGGAGGGGCCTCGCAAAGTCTCGGCCCATTCCGAGTCCGGCGGACGAAGTTCGCCAGCCCCACGCCCCAAGGCTATAGCACACCCGTTTTTGGGGCATTTTTCCGCTGGACGAACTTGGGGCCCCGGCCTTCGGTCGCTCGTTTTTGGGCGCGGCTGTGCCCGCGGCCTATTTTTGGCACACGGAGGGGCCTCGCAAAGTGTCGGCCCATTCCGAGTCCGGCGGACGAAGTTCGCCAGCCCCACGCCCCAAGGCTATAGCACACCCGTTTTTGGGGCATTTTTCCGCTGGACGAACTTGGGGCCCCAGCCTTCGGTCGCTCGTTTTTGGGCGCGGCTGTGCCCGCGGCCTATTTTTGGCACACGGAGGGGCCTCGCAAAGTCTCGGCCCATTCCGAGTCCGGCGGACGAAGTTCGCCAGCCCCACGCCCCAAGGCTATAGCACACCTGTTTTTGGGGCATTTTTCCGCTGGACGAACTTGGGGCCCCGGCCTTCGGTCGCTCATTTTTGGGCGCGGCTTTGCCCGCGGACTATTTTTGGCACACGGAGGGGCCTCGCAAAGTCTCGGCCCATTCCGAGTCCGGCGGACGAAGTTCGCCAGCCCCACGTCCCAAGGCTATAGCACACCCGTTTTTGGGGCATTTTTCCGCTGGACGAACTTGGGGCCCCAGCCTTCGGTCGCTCGTTTTTGGGCGCGGCTGTGCCCGCGGCCTATTTTTGGCACACGGAGGGGCCTCGCAAAGTCTCGCCCCATTCCGAGTCCGGCGGACGAACTTCGCCAGCCCCACGCCCCAAGGCTATAGCACACCCGTTTTTGGGGCATTTTTCCGCTGGACGAACTTGGGGCCCCGGCCTTCGGTCGCTCGTTTTTGGGCGCGGCTGTGCCCGCGGCCTATTTTTGGCACACGGAGGGGCCTCGCAAAGTCTCCACCCATTCCAAGTCCGGCGGACGAAGTTCGCCAGCCCCACGCCCCAAGGCTATAGCACACCCGTTTTTGGGGCATTTTTCCGCTGGACGAACTTGGGGCCCCGGCCTTCGGTCGCTCGTTTTTGGGCGCGGCTTTGCCCGCGGCCTATTTTTGGCACACGGAGGGGCCTCGCAAAGTCTCGGCCCATTCCGAGTCCGGCGGACGAAGTTCGCCAGCCCCACGCCCCAAGGCTATAGCACACCCGTTTTTGGGGCATTTTTCCGCTGGACGAACTTGGGGCCCCGGCCTTTGGTCGCTCGTTTTTGGGCGCGGCTTTGCCCGCGGCCTATTTTTGGCACACGGAGGGGCCTCGCAAAGTCTCGGCCCATTCCGAGTCCGGCGGACGAAGTTCGCCAGCCCCACGCCCCAAGGCTATAGCACACCCGTTTTGGGGGCATTTTTCCGCTGGACGAACTTGGGGCCCCGGCCTTCGGTCGCTTGTTTTTGGGCGCGGCTGTGCCCGCGGCCTATTTTTGGTACACGGTGGGGCCTCGCAATGTCTCGGCCCATTCCGAGTCCGGCGGACGAAGTTCGCCAGCCCCACGCCCCAAGGCTATAGCACACCCGTTTTTGGGGCATTTTTCCGCTGGACGAACTTGGTGCCCCGGCCTTCGGTCGCTCGTTTTTGGGTGCGGCTGTGCCCGCGGCCTATTTTTGGCACACGGAGGGGCCTCGCAAAGTCTCGGCCCATTCCGAGTCCGGCGGACGAAGTTCGCCAGCCCCACGCCCCAAGGCTATAGCACACCCGTTTTTGGGGCATTTTTCCGCTGGACGAACTTGGGGCCCCGGCCTTCGGTCGCTCGTTTTTGGGCGCGGCTGTGCCCGCGGCCTATTTTTGGCACACGGAGGGGCCTCGCAAAGTCTCGGCCCATTCCGAGTCCGGCGGACGAAGTTCGCCAGCCCCACGCCCCAAGGCTATAGCACACCCGTTTTTGGGGCATTTTTCCGCTGGACGAACTTGGGGCCCCGGCCTTCGGTCGCTCGTTTTTGGGCGCGGCTGTGCCCGCGGCCTATTTTTGGCACACGGAGGGGCCTCGCAAAGTCTCGGCCCATTCCGAGTCCGGCGGACGAAGTTCGCCAGCCCCACGCCCCAAGGCTATAGCACACCCGTTTTTTGGGCATTTTTCCGCTGGACGAACTTGGGGCCCCGGCCTTCGGTCGCTCGTTTTTGGGCGCGGCTTTGGCCGCGGCCTATTTTTGGCACACGGAGGGGCCGCGCAAAGTCTCGGCCCATTCCGAGTCCGGCGGACGAAGTTCGCCAGCCCCACGCCCCAAGGCTATAGCACACCCGTTTTTGGGGCATTTTTCCGCTGGACGAACTTGGGGCCCCAGCCTTCGGTCGCTCGTTTTTGGGCGCGGCTGTGCCCGCGGCCTATTTTTGGCACACGGAGGGGCCTCGCAAAGTCTCGGCCCATTCCGAGTCCGGCGGACGAACTTCGCCAGCCCCACGCCCCAAGGCTATAGCACACCCGTTTTTGGGGCATTTTTCCGCTGGACGAACTTGGGGCCCCGGCCTTCGGTCGCTCATTTTTGGGCGCGGCTTTGCCCGCGGACTATTTTTGGCACACGGAGGGGCCTCGCAAAGTCTCGGCCCATTCCGAGTCCGGCGGACGAAGTTCGCCAGCCCCACGTCCCAAGGCTATAGCACACCCGTTTTTGGGGCATTTTTCCGCTGGACGAACTTGGGGCCCCAGCCTTCGGTCGCTCGTTTTTGGGCGCGGCTGTGCCCGCGGCCTATTTTTGGCACACGGAGGGGCCTCGCAAAGTCTCGCCCCATTCCGAGTCCGGCGGACGAACTTCGCCAGCCCCACGCCCCAAGGCTATAGCACACCCGTTTTTGGGGCATTTTTCCGCTGGACGAACTTGGGGCCCCGGCCTTCGGTCGCTCGTTTTTGGGCGCGGCTGTGCCCGCGGCCTATTTTTGGCACACGGAGGGGCCTCGCAAAGTCTCCGCCCATTCCAAGTCCGGCGGACGAAGTTCGCCAGCCCCACGCCCCAAGGCTATAGCACACCCGTTTTTGGGGCATTTTTCCTTCTGGACGAACTTGGGGCCCCAGCCTTCGGTCGCTCGTTTTTGGGCGCGGCTTTGCCCGCGGCCTATTTTTGGCACACGGAGGGGCCTCGCAAAGTCTCGGCCCATTCCGAGTCCGGCGGACGAAGTGCGGCAGCCCCACGCCCCAAGGCTATAGCACACCCGTTTTTGGGGCATTTTTCCGCTGGACGAACTTGGGGCCCCGGCCTTCGGTCGCTCGTTTTTGGGCGCGGCTTTGCCCGCGGCCTATTTTTGGCACACGGAGGGGCCTCGCAAAGTCTCGGCCCATTCCGAGTCCGGCGGACGAAGTTCGCCAGCCCCACGCCCCAAGGCTATAGCACACCCGTTTTTGGGGCATTTTTCCGCTGGACGAACTTGGGGCCCCGGCCTTTGGTCGCTCGTTTTTGGGCGCGGCTTTGCCCGCGGCCTATTTTTGGCACACGGAGGGGCCTCGCAAAGTCTCGGCCCATTCCGAGTCCGGCGGACGAAGTTCGCCAGCCCCACGCCCCAAGGCTATAGCACACCCGTTTTGGGGGCATTTTTCCGCTGGACGAACTTGGGGCCCCGGCCTTCAGTCGCTTGTTTTTGGGCGCGGCTGTGCCCGCGGCCTATTTTTGGTACACGGTGGGGCCTCGCAATGTCTCGGCCCATTCCGAGTCCGGCGGACGAAGTTCGCCAGCCCCACGCCCCAAGGCTATAGCACACCCGTTTTTGGGGCATTTTTCCGCTGGACGAACTTGGGGCCCCGGCCTTCGGTCGCTCGTTTTTGGGTGCGGCTGTGCCCGCGGCCTATTTTTGGCACACGGAGGGGCCTCGCAAAGTCTCGGCCCATTCCGAGTCCGGCGGACGAAGTTCGCCAGCCCCACGCCCCAAGGCTATAGCACACCCGTTTTTGGGGCATTTTTCCGCTGGACGAACTTGGGGCCCCGGCCTTCGGTCTCTCGTTTTTGGGCGCGGCTGTGCCCGCGGCCTATTTTTGGCACACGGAGGGGCCTCGCAAAGTCTCGGCCCATTCCGAGTCCGGCGGACGAAGTTCGCCAGCCCCACGCCCCAAGGCTATAGCACACCCGTTTTTGGGGCATTTTTCCGCTGGACGAACTTGGGGCCCCGGCCTTCGGTCGCTCGTTTTTGGGCGCGGCTGTGCCCGCGGCCTATTTTTGGCACACGGAGGGGCCTCGCAAAGTCTCGGCCCATTCCGAGTTCGGCGGACGAAGTTCGCCAGCCCCACGCCCCAAGGCTATAGCACACCCGTTTTTGGGGCATTTTTCCGCTGGACGAACTTGGGGCCCCGGCCTTCGGTCGCTCGTTTTTGGGCGCGGCTTTGGCCGCGGCCTATTTTTGGCACACGGAGGGGCCGCGCAAAGTCTCGGCCCATTCCGAGTCCGGCGGACGAAGTTCGCCAGCCCCACGCCCCAAGGCTATAGCACACCCGTTTTTGGGGCATTTTTCCGCTGGACGAACTTGGGGCCCCGGCCTTCGGTCGCTCGTTTTTGGGCGCGGCTGTGCCCGCGGCCTATTTTTGGCACACGGAGGGGCCCCGCAAAGTCTCGGCCCATTCCGAGTCCGGCGGACGAAGTTCGCCAGCCCCACGCCCCAAGGCTATAGCACACCCGTTTTTGGGGCATTTTTCCGCTGGACGAACTTGGGGCCCCGGCCTTCGGTCGCTCTTTTTTGGGCGCGGCTGTGCCCGCGGCCTATTTTTGGCACACGGAGGGGCCTCGCAAAGTCTCGGGCCATTCCGAGTCCGGCGGACGAAGTTCGCCAGCCCCACGCCCCAAGGCTATAGCACACCCGTTTTTGGGGCATTTTTCCGCTGGACGAACTTGGGGCCCCGGCCTTCGGTCGCTCGTTTTTGGGCGCGGCCGTGCCCGCGGCCTATTTTTGGCACACGGAGGGGCCTCGCAAAGTCTCGGCCCATTCCGAGTCCGGCGGACGAAGTTCGCCAGCCCCACACCCCAAGGCTATAGCACACCCGTTTTTGGGGCATTTTTCCGCTGGACGAACTTGGGGCCCCGGCCTTCGGTCGCTCGTTTTTGGGTGCGGCTGTGCCCGCGGCCTATTTTTGGCACAAGGGGGGGCCTCGCAAAGTCTCGGCCCATTCCGAGTCCGGCGGACGAAGTTCGCCAGCCCCACGCCCCAAGGCTATAGCACACCCGTTTTTGGGGCATTTTTCCGCTGGACGAACTTGGGGCCCCGGCCTTCGGTCGCTCGTTTTTGGGCGCGGCTGTGCCCGCGGCCTATTTTTCGCACACGGAGGGGCCTCGCAAAGTCTCGGCCCATTCCGAGTCCGGCGGACGAAGTTCGCCAGCCCCACGCCCCAAGGCTATAGCACACCCGTTTTTGGGGCATTTTTCCGCTGGACGAACTTGGGGCCCCGGCCTTCGGTCGCTCGTTTTTGGGCGCGGCTTTGCCCGCAGCCTATTTTTGGCACACGGAGGGGCCTCGCAAAGTGTCGGCCCATTCCGAGTCTGGCGGACAAAGTTCGCCAGCCCCACGCCCCAAGGCTATAGCACACCCGTTTTTGGGGCATTTTTCCGCTGGACGAACTTGGGGCCCCGGCCTTCGGTCGCTCGTTTTTGGGCGCGGCTTTGCCCGCGGCCTATTTTTGGCACACGGAGGGGCCTCGCAAAGTCTCAGCCCATTCCGAATCCGGCGGACGAAGTTCGCCAGCCCCACGCCCCAAGGCTATAGCACACCCGTTTTTGGGGCATTTTTCCGCTGGACGAACTTGGGGCCCCGGCCTTCGGTCGCTCGTTTTTGGGCGCGGCTGTGCCCGCGGCCTATTTTTGGCACACGGAGGGGCCTCGCAAAGTCTCGGCCCATTCCGAGTCCGGCGGACGAAGTTCGCCAGCCCCACGCCCCAAGGCTATAGCACACCCGTTTTTGGGGCATTTTTCCGCTGGACGAACTTGGGGCCCCGGCCTTCGGTCGCTCGTTTTTGGGCGCGGCTGTGCCCGCGGCCTATTTTTGGCACACGGAGGGGCCTCGCAAAGTCTCGGCCCATTCCGAGTCCGGCGGACGAAGTTCGCCAGCCCCACGCCCCAAGGCTATAGCACACCCGTTTTTGGGGCATTTTTCCGCTGGACGAACTTGGGGCCCCGGCCTTCGGTCGCTCGTTTTTGGGCGCGGCTGCGCCCGCGGCCTATTTTTGGCACATGGAGGGGCCTCGCAAAGTCTCGGCCCATTCCGAGTCCGGCGGATGAAGTTCGCCGGCCCCACGCCCCAAGGCTATAGCACACCCGTTTTTGGGGCATTTTTCCGCTGGACGAACTTGGGGCCCCGGCCTTCGGTCGCTCGTTTTTGGGCGCGGCTGTGCCCGCGGCCTATTTTTGGCACACGGAGCGACCTCGCAAAGTCTCGGCCCATTCCGAGTCCGGCGGAAGAAGTTCGCCAGCCCCACGCCCCAAGGCTATAGCACACCCGTTTTTGGGGCATTTTTCCGCTGGACGAACTTGGGGCCCCGGCCTTCGGTCGCTCGTTTTTGGGCGCGGCTGTGCCCGCGGCCTATTTTTGGCACACGGAGGGGCCTCGCAAAGTCTCGGCCCATTCCGAGTCCGGCGGACGAAGTTCGCCAGCCCCACGACCCAAGGCTATAGCACACCCGTTTTTGGGGCATTTTTCCGCTGGACGAACTTGGGGCCCCGGCCTTCGGTCGCTCGTTTTTGGGCGCGGCTTTGCCCGCGGCCTATTTTTGGCACACGGAGGGGCGTCACAAAGTCTCGGCCCATTCCGAGTCCGGCGGACGAAGTTCGCCAGCCCCACGCCCCAAGGCTATAGCACACCCGTTTTTGGGGCATTTTTCCGCTGGACGAACTTGGGGCCCCGGCCTTCGGTCGCTCGTTTTTGGGCGCGGCTTTGCCCGCGGCCTATTTTTGGCACACGGAGGGGCCTCGCAAAGTCTCGGCCCATTCCGAGTCCGGAGGATGAAGTTCGCCAGCCCCACGCCCCAAGGCTATAGCACACCCGTTTTTGGGGCATTTTTCCGCTGGACGAACTTGGGGCCCCGGCCTTCGGTCGCTCGTTTTTGGGCGCGGCTTTGCCCGCGGCCTATTTTTGGCACACGGAGGGGCCTCGCAAAGTCTCGGCCCATTCCGAATCCGGCAGACGAAGTTCGCCAGCCCCACGCCCCAAGGCTATAGCACACCCGTTTTTGGGGCATTTTTCCGCTGGACGAACTTGGGGCCCCGGCCTTCGGTCGCTCGTTTTTGGGCGCGGCTGTGCCCGCAGCCTATTTTTGGCACACGGAGGGGCCTCGCAAAGTCTCGGCCGATTCCGAGTCCGGCGGACGAAGTTCGCCAGCCCCACGCCCCAAGGCTATAGCACACCCGTTTTTGGGGCATTTTTCCGCTGGACGAACTTGGGGCCCCGGCCTTCGGTCGCTCGTTTTTGGGCGCGGCTGTGCCCGCGGCCTATTTTTGGCACACGGAGGGGCCTCGCAAAGTCTCGGCCCATTCCGAGTCCGGCGGACGAAGTTCGCCAGCCCCACGCCCCAAGGCTATAGCACACCCGTTTTTGGGGCATTTTTCCGCTGGACGAACTTGGGGCCCCGGCCTTCGGTCACTCGTTTTTGGGCGCGGCTGTGCCCGCGGCCTATTTTTGGCACACGGAGGGGCCTCGCAAAGTCTCGGCCCATTCCGAGTCCGGCGGACGAAGTTCGCTAGCCCCACACCCCAAGGCTATAGCACACCCGTTTTTGGGGCATTTTTCCGCTGGACAAACTTGGAGCCCCGGCCTTCGGTCGCTCGTTTTTGGGCGCGGCTTTGCCGCCGGCCTATTTTTGGCACACAGAGGGGCCTCGCAAAGTCTCGGCCCATTCCGAGTCCAGCGGACGAAGTTCGCCAGCCCCACGCCCCAAGGCTATAGCACACCCGTTTTTGGGGCATTTTTCCGCTGGACGAACTTGGGGCCCCGGCCTTCGGTCGCTCGTTTTTGGGCGCGGCTGTGCCCGCGGCCTATTTTTGGCACACGGAGGGGCCTTGCAAAGTCTCGGCCCATTCCGAGTCCGGCGGTCGAAGTTCGCCAGCCCCACGCCCCAAGGCTATAGCACACCCGTTTTTGGGGCATTTTTCCGCTGGACGAACTTGGGGCCCCGGCCTTCGGTCGCTCGTTTTTGGACGCGACTGTGTCCGCGGCCTATTTTTGGCACACAGAGGGGCCTCGCAAAGTCTCGGTCCATTCCGAGTCCGGCAGACGAAGTTCGCCAGCCCCACGCCCCAGGGCTATAGCACACCCGTTTTTGGGGCATTTTTCCGCTGGACGAACTTGGGGCCCCGGCCTTCGGTCGCTCGTTTTTGGGCGCGGCTGTGCCCGCGGCCTATTTTTGGCACACGGAGGGGCCTCGCAAAGTCTCGGCCCATTCCGAGTCCGGCGGACGAAGTTCGCCAGCCCCACGCCCCAGGGCTATAGCACACCCGTTTTTGGGGCATTTTTCCGCTGGACGAACTTGGGGCCCCGGCCTTCGGTCGCTCGTTTTTGGGCGCGGCTGTGCCCGCGGCCTATTTTTGGCACACGGAGGGGCCTCGCAAAGTCTCGGCCCATTCCGAGTCCGGCGGACGAAGTTCGCCAGCCCCACGCCCCAAGGCTATAGCACACCCGTTTTTGGGGCATTTTTCCTCTGGACGAACTTGGGGCCCCGGCCTTCGGTCGCTCGTTTTTGGGCGCGGTGTTGCCCGCGGCCTATTTTTGGCACATGAAGGGGCCTCGCAAAGTCTCGGCCCATTCCGAGTCCGGCGGATGAAGTTCGCCGGCCCCACGCCCCAAGGCTATAGCACACCCGTTTTTGGGGCATTTTTCCGCAGGACGAACTTGGGGCCCCGGCCTTCGGTCGCTCGTTTTTGGGCGCGGCTGTGCCCGCGGCCTATTTTTGGCACACGGAGCGACCTCGCAAAGTCTCGGCCCATTCCGAGTCCGGCGGAAGAAGTTCGCCAGCCCCACGCCCCAAGGCTATAGCACACCCGTTTTTGGGGCATTTTTCCGCTGGACGAACTTGGGGCCCCGGCCTTCGGTCGCTCGTTTTTGGGCGCGGCTGTGCCCGCGGCCTATTTTTGGCACACGGAGGGGCCTCGCAAAGTCTCGGCCCATTCCGAGTCCGGCGGACGAAGTTCGCCAGCCCCACGCCCCAAGGCTATAGCACACCCGTTTTTGGGGCATTTTTCCGCTGGACGAACTTGGGGCCCCGGCCTTCGGTCGCTCGTTTTTGGGCGCGGCTTTGCCCGCGGCCTATTTTTGGCACACGGAGGGGCGTCACAAAGTCTCGGCCCATTCCGAGTCCGGCGGACGAAGTTCGCCAGCCCCACGCCCCAAGGCTATAGCACACCCGTTTTTGGGGCATTTTTCCGCTGGACGAACTTGGGGCCCCGGCCTTCGGTCGCTCGTTTTTGGGCGCGGCTTTGCCCGCGGCCTATTTTTGGCACACGGAGGGGCCTCGCAAAGTCTCGGCCCATTCCGAGTCCGGAGGATGAAGTTCGCCAGCCCCACGCCCCAAGGCTATAGCACACCCGTTTTTGGGGCATTTTTCCGCTGGACGAACTTGGGGCCCCGGCCTTCGGTCGCTCGTTTTTGGGCGCGGCTTTGCCCGCGGCCTATTTTTGGCACACGGAGGGGCCTCGCAAAGTCTCGGCCCATTCCGAATCCGGCAGACGAAGTTCGCCAGCCCCACGCCCCAAGGCTATAGCACACCCGTTTTTTGGGCATTTTTCCGCTGGACGAACTTGGGGCCCCGGCCTTCGGTCGCTCGTTTTTGGGCGCGGCTGTGCCCGCAGCCTATTTTTGGCACACGGAGGGGCCTCGCAAAGTCTCGGCCGATTCCGAGTCCGGCGGACGAAGTTCGCCAGCCCCACGCCCCAAGGCTATAGCACACCCGTTTTTGGGGCATTTTTCCGCTGGACGAACTTGGGGCCCCGGCCTTCGGTCGCTCGTTTTTGGGCGCGGCTGTGCCCGCGGCCTATTTTTGGCACACGGAGGGGCCTCGCAAAGTCTCGGCCCATTCCGAGTCCGGCGGACGAAGTTCGCCAGCCCCACGCCCCAAGGCTATAGCACACCCGTTTTTGGGGCATTTTTCCGCTGGACGAACTTGGGGCCCCGGCCTTCGGTCGCTCGTTTTTGGGCGCGGCTGTGCCCGCGGCCTATTTTTGGCACACGGAGGGGCCTCGCAAAGTCTCGGCCCATTCCGAGTCCGGCGGACGAAGTTCGCTCGCCCCACACCCCAAGGCTATAGCACACCCGTTTTTGGGGCATTTTTCCGCTGGACAAACTTGGAGCCCCGGCCTTCGGTCGCTCGTTTTCGGGCGCGGCTTTGCCGCCGGCCTATTTTTGGCACACAGAGGGGCCTCGCAAAGTCTCGGCCCATTCCGAGTCCAGCGGACGAAGTTCGCCAGCCCCACGCCCCAAGGCTATAGCACACCCGTTTTTGGGGCATTTTTCCGCTGGACGAACTTGGGGCCCCGGCCTTCGGTCGCTCGTTTTTGGGCGCGGCTGTGCCCGCGGCCTATTTTTGGCACACGGAGGGGCCTTGCAAAGTCTCGGCCCATTCCGAGTCCGGCGGTCGAAGTTCGCCAGCCCCACGCCCCAAGGCTATAGCACACCCGTTTTTGGGGCATTTTTCCGCTGGACGAACTTGGGGCCCCGGCCTTCGGTCGCTCGTTTTTGGGCGCGACTGTGTCCACGGCCTATTTTTGGCACACGGAGGGGCCTCGCAAAGTCTCGGTCCATTCCGAGTCCGGCAGACGAAGTTCGCCAGCCCCACGCCCCAGGGCTATAGCACACCCGTTTTTGGGGCATTTTTCCGCTGGACGAACTTGGGGCCCCGGCCTTCGGTCGCTCGTTTTTGGGCGCGGCTGTGCCCGCGGCCTATTTTTGGCACACGGAGGGGCCTCGCAAAGTCTCGGCCCATTCCGAGTCCGGCGGACGAAGTTCGCCAGCCCCACGCCCCAGGGCTATAGCACACCCGTTTTTGGGGCATTTTTCCGCTGGACGAACTTGGGGCCCCGGCCTTCGGTCGCTCGTTTTTGGGCGCGGCTGTGCCCGCGGCCTATTTTTGGCACACGGAGGGGCCTCGCAAAGTCTCGGCCCATTCCGAGTCCGGCGGACGAAGTTCGCCAGCCCCACGCCCCAAGGCTATAGCACACCCGTTTTTGGGGCATTTTTCCTCTGGACGAACTTGGGGCCCCGGCCTTCGGTCGCTCGTTTTTGGGCGCGGTGTTGCCCGCGGCCTATTTTTGGCACACGGAGGGGCCTCGCAAAGTCTCGGCCCATTCCGAGTCCGGCGGACGAAGTTCGCCAGCCCCACGCCCCAAGGCTATAGCACACCCGTTTTTGGGGCATTTTTCCGCTGGACGAACTTGGGGCCCCGGCCTTCGGTCGCTCGTTTTTGGGTGCGGCTTTGCCCGCGGCCTATTTTTGGCACACGGAGGGGCCTCGCAAAATCTCGGCCCATTCCGAGTCCGGCGGACGAAGTTCGCCAGCCCCACGCCCCAAGGCTATAGCACACCAGCTTTAAGGGCATTTTTCCGCTGGACGAACTTGGGGCCCCGGCCTTCGGTCGCTCGTTTTTGGGAGCAGCTTTGCCCGCGGCCTATTTTTGGCACACGGAGAGGCCTCGCAAAGTCTCGGCCCATTCCGAGTCCGGCGGACGAAGTTCGCCCGGCCCACGCCCCAAGGCTATAGCACACCCGTTTTTGGGGCATTTTTCCGCTGGACGAACTTGGGGCCCCGGCCTTCGGTCGCTCGTTTTTGGGCGCGGCTGTGCCCGCGGCCTATTTTTGGCACACGGAGGGGCCTCGCAAAGTCTCGGCCTATTCCGAGTCCGGCGGACGAAGTTCGCCAGCCCCACGCCCCAAGGCTATAGCACACCCGTTTTTGGGGCATTTTTCCGCTGGACGAACTTGGGGCCCCGGCCTTCGGTCGCTCGTTTTTGGGTGCGGCTTTGCCCGCGGCCTATTATTGGCACACGGAGGGGCCTCGCAAAGTCTCGGCCCATTCCGAGTCCGGCGGACGAAGTTCGCCAGCCCCACGCCCTAAGGCTATAGCACACCCGTTTTTGGGGCATTTTTCCGCTGGACGAACTTGGGGCCCCGGCCTTCGGTCGCTCGTTTTTGGGCGCGGCTTTGCCCGCGGCCTATTTTTGGCACACGGAGGGGCCTCGCAAAGTCTCGGCCCATTCCGAGTCCGGCGGACGAAGTTCGCCAGCCCCACGCCCCAAGGCTATAGCACACCCGTTTTTGGGGCATTTTTCCGCTGGACGAACTTGGGGCCCCGGCCTTCGGTCGCTCGTTTTTGGGCGCGGCAGTGCCCGCGGCCTATTTTTGGCACGCGGAGGGGCCTCGCAAAGTCTCGGCCCATTCCGAGTCTGGCGGACGAAGTTCGCCAGGCCCACGCCCCAAGGCTATAGCACACCCGTTTTTGGGGCATTTTTCCGCTGGACGAACTTGGGGCCCCGGACTTCGGTCGCTCGTTTTTGGGTGCGGCTGTGCCCGCGGCCTATTTTTGGCACACGGAGGGGCCTCGCAAAGTCTCGGCCCATTCCGAGTCCGGCGGACGAAGTTCGCCCGCCCCACGCCCCAAGGCTATAGCACACCCGTTTTTGGGGCAATTTTCCGCTGGACGAACTTGGGGCCCCGGCCTTCGGTCGCTCGTTTTTGGGCGCGGCTGTGCCCGCGGCCTATTTTAGGCACACGGAGGGGCCTCGCAAAGTCTCGGCCTATTCCGAGTCCGGCGGACGAAGTTCGCCAGCCCCACGCCCCAAGGCTATAGCACACCCGTTTTTGGGGCATTTTTCCGCTGGACGAACTTGGGGCCCCGGCCTTCGGTCGCTCGTTTTTGGGTGCGGCTTTGCCCGCGGCCTATTATTGGCACACGGAGGGGCCTCGCAAAGTCTCGGCCCATTCCGAGTCCGGCGGACGAAGTTCGCCAGCCCCACTCCCCAAGGCTATAGCACACCCGTTTTTGGGGCATTTTTCCGCTGGACGAAATTGGGGCCCCGGCCTTCGGTCGCTCGTTTTTGGGCGCGGCTTTGCCCGCGGCCTATTTTTGGCACACGGAGGGGCCTCGCAAAGTCTCGGCCCATTCCGAGTCCGGCGGACGAAGTTCGCCAGCCCCACGCCCCAAGGCTATAGCACACCCGTTTTTGGGGCATTTTTCCGCTGGACGAACTTGGGGCCCCGGCCTTCGGTCGCTCGTTTTTGGATGCGGCTTTGCCTGCGGCCTATTTTTGGCACACGGAGGGGCCTCGCAAAGTCTCGGCCCATTCCGAGTCCGGTGGATGAAGTTCGCCAGCCCCACGCCCCAAGGCTATAGCACACCCGTTTTGGGGGCATTTTTCCGCTGGACGAACTTGGGGCCCCGGCCTTCGGTCGCTCGTTTTTGGGCGCGGCTGTGCCCGCGGCCTATTTTTGGCACACGGAGGGGCCTCGCAAAGTCTCGGCCCATTCCGAGTCCGGTGGACGAAGTTCGCCAGCCCCACGCCCCAAGGCTATAGCACACCCGTTTTTGGGGCATTTTTCCGCTGGACGAACTTGGGGCCCCGGCCTTCGGTCGCTCGTTTTTGGACGCGGCTGTGCCCGCGGCCTATTTTTGGCACGCGGAGGGGCCTCGCAAAGTCTCGGCCCATTCCGAGTCCGGTGGACGAAGTTCGCCAGCCCCATGCCCCAAGGCTATAGCACACCCGTTTTTGGGGCATTTTTCCGCTGGACGAACTTGGGGCCCCGGCCTTCGGTCCCTCGTTTTTGGGCGCGGCTGTGCCCGCGGCCTATTTTTGCCACACGGAGGGGCCTCGCAAAGTCTCGGCCCATTCCGAGTCCGGCGGACGAAGTTCGCCAGCCCCACGCCCCAAGGCTATAGCACACCCGTTTTTGGGGCATTTTTCCGCTGGACGAACTTGGGGCCCCGGCCTTCGGTCGCTCGTTTTTGGGCGCGGCTGTGCCCGCGGCCTATTTTTGGCACACGGAGGGGCCTCGCAAAGTCTCGCCCCATTCCGAGTCTGGCAGACAAAGTTCGCCAGCCCCACGCCCCAAGGCTATAGCACACCCGTTTTTGGGGCATTTTTCCGCTGGACGAACGTGGGGCCCCGGCCTTGGGTCGCTCGTTTTTGGGCGCGGCTGTGCCCGCGGCCTATTTTTGGCACACGGAGGGGCCTCGCAAAGTCTCGGCCCATTCCGAGTCCGGCGGACGAAGTTCGCCAGCCCAACGCCCCGAGGCTATAGCACACCCGTTTTTGGGGCATTTTTCCGCTGGACAAACTTGGGGCCCCGGACTTCGGTCGCTCGTTTTTGGGCGCGGCTGTGCCCGCGGCCTATTTTTGGCACACGGATGGGCCTCGCAAAATCTCGGCCCATTCCGAGTCCGGCGGACGAAGTTCGCCAGCCCCACGCCCCAAGGCTATAGCACACCCGTTTTTGGGGCATTTTTCCGCTGGACGAACCTGGGGCCCCGGCCTTCGGTCGCTCGTTTTTGGGCGCGGCTGTGCCCGCGGCCTATTTTTGGCACACGGAGGGGCCTCGCAAAGTCTCGGACCATTCCAAGTCCGGCGGACGAAGTTCGCCAGCCCCACGCCCCAAGGCTATAGCACACCCGTTTTTGGGGCATTTTTCCGCTGGACGAACTTGGGGCCCCGGCCTTCGGTCGCTCGTTTTTGGGCGCGGCTTTGCCCGCGGCCTATTTTTGGCACACGGAGGGGCCTCGCAAAGTCTCGGCCCATTCCGAGTCCGGCGGACGAAGTTCGCCAGCCCCACTCCCCAAGGCTATAGCACACCCGTTTTTGGGGCATTTTTCCGCTGGACGAACTTGGGGCCCCGGCCTTCGGTCGCTCGTTTTTGGGCGCGGCTGTGCCCGCGGCCTATTTTTGGCACACGGAGGGGCCTCGCAAAGTCTCGCCCCATTCCGAGTCTGGCAGACGAAGTTCGCCAGCCCCACGCCCCAAGGCTATAGCACACCCGTTTTTGGGGCATTTTTCCGCTGGACGAACGTGGGGCCCCGGCCTTGGGTCGCTCGTTTTTGGGCGCGGCTGTGCCCGCGGCCTATTTTTGGCACACGGAGGGGCCTCGCAAAGTCTCGGCCCATTCCGAGTCCGGCGGACGAAGTTCGCCAGCCCCACGCCCCGAGGCTATAGCACACCCGTTTTTGGGGCATTTTTCCGCTGGACAAACTTGGGGCCCCGGACTTCGGTCGCTCGTTTTTGGGCGCGGCTGTGCCCGCGGCCTATTTTTGGCACACGGATGGGCCTCGCAAAATCTCGGCCCATTCCGAGTCCGGCGGACGAAGTTCGCCAGCCCCACGCCCCAAGGCTATAGCACACCCGTTTTTGGGGCATTTTTCCGCTGGACGAACCTGGGGCCCCGGCCTTCGGTCGCTCGTTTTTGGGCGCGGCTGTGCCCGCGGCCTATTTTTGGCACACGGAGGGGCCTCGCAAAGTCTCGGACCATTCCAAGTCCGGCGGACGAAGTTCGCCAGCCCCACGCCCCAAGGCTATAGCACACCCGTTTTTGGGGCATTTTTCCGCTGGACGAACTTGGGGCCCCGGCCTTCGGTCGCTCGTTTTTGGGCGCGGCTTTGCCTGCGGCCTATTTTTGGCACACGGAGGGGCCTCGCAAAGTCTCGGCCCATTCCGAGTCCGGCGGACGAAGTTCGCCCGCCCCACTCCCCAAGGCTATAGCACACCCGTTTTTGGGGCATTTTTCCGCTGGACGAACTTGGGGCCCCGGCCTTCGGTCGCTCGTTTTTGGGCGCGGCTGTGCCCGCGGCCTATTTTTGGCACACGGAGGGGCCTCGAAAAGTCTCGCCCCATTCCGAGTCCGGCGGACGAAGTTCACCAGCCCCACGCCCCAAGGCTATAGCACACCCGTTTTTGGGGCATTTTTCCGCTGGACGAACTTGGGGCCCCGGCCTTCGGTCACTCATTTTTGGGCGCGGCTGTGCCTGCGGCCTATTTTTGGCACACGGAGGGACCTCGCAAAGTCTCGGCCCATTCCGAGTCCGGCGGACGAAGTTCGCCAGCCCCACGCCCCAAGGCTATAGCACACCCGTTTTTGGGGCATTTTTCCGCTGGACGAACTTGGGGCCCCGGCCTTCGGTCGCTCATTTTTGGGCGCGGCTGTGCCCGCGGCTTATTTTTGGCACACGGAGGGGCCTCGCATAGTCTCGGCCCATTCCGAGTCCAGCGGACGAAGTTCGCCAGCCCCACGCCCCAAGGCTATAGCACACCCGTTTTTGGGGCATTTTTCCGCGGGACGAACTTGGGGCCCCGGCCTTCGGTCGCTCGTTTTTGGGCGCGGCTGCGCCCGCGGCCTATTTTTGGCACACGGAGGGGCCTCGCAAAGTCTCGGCCCATTCCGAGTCCGGCGGACGAAGTTCGCCAGCCCCACGCCCCAAGGCTATAGCACACCCGTTTTTGGGGCATTTTTCCGCTGGACGAACTTGGGGCCCCGGCCTTCGGTCGCTCGTTTTTGGGCGCGGCTGTGCCCGCGGCCTATTTTTGGCACACGGAGGGGCCTCGCAAAGTCTCGGCCCATTCCGAGTCCGGCGGACGAAGTTCGCCTGCCCCACGCCCCAAGGCTATAGCACACCCGTTTTTGGGGCATTTTTCCGCTGGACGAACTTGGGGCCCTGGCCTTCGGTCGCTCGTTTTTGGGCGCGGCTTTGGCCGCGGCCTATTTTTGGCACACGGAGGGTCCTCGCAAAGTCTCGGCCCATTCCGAGTCAGGCGGACGAAGTTCGCCAGCCCCACGCCCCAAGGCTATAGCACACCCGTTTTTGGGGCATTTTTCCGCTGGACGAACTTGGGGCCCCGGCCTTCGGTCGCTCGTTTTTGGGCGCGGCTGTGCCCGCGGCCTATTTTTGGCACACGGAGGGGCCTCGCAAAGTCTCGGCCCATTCCGAGTCCGGCGGACGAAGTTCGCCAGCCCCACGCCCCAAGGCTATAGCACACCCGTTTTTGGGGCATTTTTCCGCGGGACGAACTTGGGGCCCCGGCCTTCGGTCGCTCGTTTTTGGGCGCGGCTGTGCCCGCGGCCTATTTTTGGCACACGGAGGGGCCTCGCAAAGTCTCGGCCCATTCCGAGTCCGGCGGACGAAGTTCGCCAGCCCCACGCCCCAAGGCTATAGCACACCCGTTTTTGGGGCATTTTTCCGCTGGACGAACTTGGGGCCCCGGCCTTCGGTCGCTCGTTTTTGGGCGCGGCTGTGCCCGCGGCCTATTTTTGGCACACGGAGGGGCCTCGAAAAGTCTCGCCCCATTCCGAGTCCGGCGGACGAAGTTCACCAGCCCCACGCCCCAAGGCTATAGCACACCCGTTTTTGGGGCATTTTTCCGCTGGACGAACTTGGGGCCCCGGCCTTCGGTCGCTCGTTTTTGGGCGCGGCTGTGCCCGCGGCCTATTTTTGGCACACGGAGGGGCCTCGCAAAGTCTCGGCCCATTCCGAGTCCGGCGGACGAAGTTCGCCAGCCCCACGCCCCAAGGCTATAGCACACCCGTTTTTGGGGCATTTTTCCGCTGGACGAACTTGGGGCCCTGGCCTTCGGTCGCTCGTTTTTGGGCGCGGCTTTGGCCGCGGCCTATTTTTGGCACACGGAGGGTCCTCGCAAAGTCTCGGCCCATTCCGAGTCAGGCGGACAAAGTTCGCCAGCCCCACGCCCCAAGGCTATAGCACACCCGTTTTTGGGGCATTTTTCCGCTGGACGAACTTGGGGCCCCGGCCTTCGGTCGCTCGTTTTTGGGCGCGGCTGTGCCCGCGGCCTATTTTTGGCACACGGAGGGGCCTCGCAAAGTCTCGGCCCATTCCGAGTCCGGCGGACGAAGTTCGCCAGCCCCACGCCCCAAGGCTATAGCACACCCGTTTTTGGGGCATTTTTCCGCGGGACGAACTTGGGGCCCCGGCCTTCGGTCGCTCGTTTTTGGGCGCGGCTGTGCCCGTGGCCTATTTTTGGCACACGGAGGGGCCTCGCAAAGTCTCGGCCCATTCCGAGTCCGGCGGACGAAGTTCGCCAGCCCCACGGCCCAAGGCTATAGCACACCCGTTTTTGGGGCATTTTTCCGCTGGACGAACTTGGGGCCCCGGCCTTCGGTCGCTCGTTTTTGGGCGCGGCTTTGCCCGCGGCCTATTTTTGGCACACGGAGGGGCCTCGCAAAGTCTCGGCCCATTCCGAGTCCGGCGGACGAAGTTCGCCAGCCCCACGCCCCAAGGCTATAGCACACCCGTTTTTGGGGCGTTTTTCCGCTGGACGAACTTGGGGCCCCGGCCTTCGGTCGCTCGTTTTTGGGCGCGGCTGTGCCCGCGGCCTATTTTTGGCACACGGAGGGGCCTCGTATAGTCTCGGCCCATTCCGAGTCCAGCGGACGAAGTTCGCCAGCCCCACGCCCCAAGGCTATAGCACACCCGTTTTTGGGGCATTTTTCCGCGGGACGAACTTGGGGCGCCGGCCTTCGGTCGCTCGTTTTTGGGCGCGGCTGCGCCCGCGGCCTATTTTTGGCACACGGAGGGGCCTCGCAAAGTCTCGGCCCATTCCGAGTCCGGCGGACGAAGTTCGCCAGCCCCACGCCCCAAGGCTATAGCACACCCGTTTTTGGGGCATTTTTCCGCTGGACGAACTTGGGGCCCCGGCCTTCGGTCGCTCGTTTTTGGGCGCGGCTGTGCCCGCGGCCTATTTTTGGCACACGGAGGGGCCTCGCAAAGTCTCGGCCCATTCCGAGTCCGGCGGACGAAGTTCGCCAGCCCCACGCCCCAAGGCTATAGCACACCCGTTTTTGGGGCATTTTTCCGCTGGACGAACTTGGGGCCCCGGCCTTCGGTCACTCGTTTTTGGGCGCGGCTGTGCCCGCGGCCTATTTTTGGCACACGGAGGGGCCTCGCAAAGTCTCGGCCCATTCCGAGTCCGGCGGACGAAGTTCGCCAGCCCCACGCCCCAAGGCTATAGCACACCCGTTTTTGGGGCATTTTTCCGCTGGACGAACTTGGGGCCCCGGCCTTCGGTCGCTCGTTTTTGGGCGCGGCTGCGCCCGCGGCCTATTTTTGGCACACGGAGGGGCCTCGCAAAGTCTCGGCCCATTCTGAGTCCGGCGGACGAAGTTCGCCGGCCCCACGCCCCAAGGCTATAGCACACCCGTTTTTGGGGCATTTTTCCGCTGGACGAACTTGGGGCCCCGGCCTTCGGTCGCTCGTTTTTGGGCGCGGCTGTGCCCGCGGCCTATTTTTGGCACACGGAGGGACCTCGCAAAGTCTCGGCCCATTCCGAGTCCGGCGGAAGAAGTTCGCCAGCCCCACGCCCCAAGGCTATAGCACACCCGTTTTTGGTGCATTTTTCCGCTGGACGAACTTGGGGCCCCGGCCTTCGGTCGCTCGTTTTTGGGCGCGGCTGTGCCCGCGGCCTATTTTTCGCACACGGAGGGGCCTCGCAAAGTCTCGGCCCATTCCGAGTCCGGCGGACGAAGTTCGCCCGCCCCACGCCCCAAGGCTATAGCACATCCGTTTTTGGGGCATTTTTCCGCTGGACGAACTTGGGGCCCCGGCCTTCGGTCGCTCGTTTTTGGGCGCGGCTTTGCCCGCGGCCTATTTTTGGCACACGGAGGGGCCTCGCAAAGTCTCGGCCCATTCCGAGTCCGGCGGACGAAGTTCGCCCGCCCCACGCCCCAAGGCTATAGCACACCCGTTTTTTGGGCATTTTTCCGCTGGACAAACTTGGGGCCCCGGCCTTCGGTCGCTCGTTTTTGGGCGCGGCTGTGCCCGCGGCCTATTTTTGGCACACGGAGGGGCCTCGCAAAGTCTCGGCCCATTCCGAGTCCGGCGGACGAATTTCGCCAGCCCCACGCCCCAAGGCTATAGCACACCCGTTTTTGGGGCATTTTTCCGCTGGACGAACTTGGGGCCCCGGCCTTCGGTCGCTCGTTTTTGGGCGCGGCTTTGCCCGCGGCCTATTTTTGGCACACGGAGGGGCCTCGAAAAGTCTCGGCCCATTCCAAGTCTGGCGGACGAAGTTCGCCAGCCCCACGCCCCAAGGCTATAGCACACCCGTTTTTGGGGCATTTTTCTGCTGGACGAACTTGGGGCCCCGGCCTTCTGTCGCTCGTTTTTGGCCGCGGCTGTGCCCGCGGCCTATTTTTGGCACACGGAGGGGCCTCGCAAAGTCTCGGCCCATTCCGAGTCCGGCGGACGAAGTTCGCCGGCCCCACGCCCCAAGGCTATAGCACACCCGTTTTTGGGGCATTTTTCCGCTGGACGAACTTGGGGCCCCGGCCTTCGGTCGCTCGTTTTTGGGCGCGGCTGTGCCCGCGGCCTATTTTTGGCACACGGAGGGACCTCGCAAAGTCTCAGCCCATTCCGAGTCCGGCGGAAGAAGTTCGCCAGCCCCACGCCCCAAGGCTATAGCACACCCGTTTTTGGGGCATTTTTCCGCTGGACGAACTTGGGGCCCCGGCCTTCGGTCGCTCGTTTTTGGGCGCGGCTGTGCCCGCGGCCTATTTTTCGCACACGGAGGGGCCTCGCAAAGTCTCGGCCCATTCCGAGTCCGGCGGACGAAGTTCGCCAGGCCCACGCCCCAAGGCTATAGCACATCCGTTTTTGGGGCATTTTTCCGCTGGACGAACTTGGGGCCCCGGCCTTCGGTCGCTCGTTTTTGGGCGCGGCTTTGCCCGCGGCCTATTTTTGGCACACGGAGGGGCCTCGCAAAGTCTCGGCCCATTCCGAGTCCGGCGGACGAAGTTCGCCAGCCCCACGCCCCAAGGCTATAGCACACCCGTTTTTTGGGCATTTTTCCGCTGGACGAACTTGGGGCCCCGGCCTTCGGTCGCTCGTTTTTGGGCGCGGCTGTGCCCGCGGCCTATTTTTGGCACACGGAGGGGCCTCGCAAAGTCTCGGCCCATTCCGAGTCCGGCGGACGAATTTCGCCAGCCCCACGCCCCAAGGCTATAGCACACCCGTTTTTGGGGCATTTTTCCGCTGGACGAACTTGGGGCCCCGGCCTTCGGTCGCTCGTTTTTGGGCGCGGCTGCGCCCGCGGCCTATTTTTGGCACTCGGAGGGGCCTCGTAAAGTCTCGGCCCATTCCGAGTCCGGCGGACGAAGTTCGCCAGCCCCACGCCCCAAGGCTATAGCACACCCGTTATTGGGGCATTTTTCCGCTGGACGAACTTGGGGCCCCGGCCTTCGGTCGCTCGTTTTTGGGCGCGGCTTTGGCCGCGGCCTATTTTTGGCACACGGAGGGGCCTCGCAAAGTCTCGGCCCATTCCGAGTCAGGCGGACGAAGTTCGCCAGCCCCACGCCCCAAGGCTATAGCACACCCGTTTTTGGGGCATTTTTCCGCTGGACGAACTTGGGGCCCCGGCCTTCGGTCGCTCGTTTTTGGGCGCGGCTGTGTCCGCGGCCTATTTTTGGCACATGGAGGGGCCTCGCAAAGTCTCGGCCCATTCCGAGTCCGGCGGATGAAGTTCGCCAGCCCCACGCCCCAAGGCTATAGCACACCCATTTTTGGGGCATTTTTCCGCTGGCCGAACTTGGGGCCCCGGCCTTCGGTCGCTCGTTTTTGGGCGCGGCTGTGCCCGCGGCCTATTTTTGGCACACGGAGGGGCCTCGCAAAGTCTCGGCCCATTCCGAGTCCGGCGGACGAAGTTCGCCAGCCCCACGCCCCAAGGCTATAGCACACCCGTTTTTGGGGCATTTTTCCGCTGGACGAACTTGGGGCCCCGGCCTTCGGTCGCTCGTTTTTGGGCGCGGCTTTGCCCGCGGCCTATTTTTGGCACACGGAGGGGCCTCGCAAAGTCTCGGCCCATTCCGAGTCCGGCGGACGAAGTTCGCCAGCCCCACGCCCCAAGGCTATAGCACACCCGTTTTTGGGGCATTTTTCCGCTGGACGAACTTGGGGCCCCGTCCTTCGGTCGCTTGTTTTTGGGCGCGGCTGTGCCCGCGGCCTATTTTTGGCACACGGAGGGGTCTCGCATAGTCTCGGCCCATTCCGAGTCCAGCGGACGAAGTTCGCCAGCCCCACACCCCAAGGCTATAGCACACCCGTTTTTGGGGCATTTTTCCGCGGGACGAACTTGGGGCCCCGGCCTTCGGCCGCTCGTTTTTGGACGCGGCTGCGCCCGCGGCCTATTTTTGGCACACGGAGGGGCCTCACAAAGTCTCGGCCCATTCCAAGTCCGGCGGACGAAGTTCGCCAGCCCCACGCCCCAAGGCTATAGCACACCCGTTTTTGGGGCATTTTTCCGCTGGACGAACTTGGGGCCCCGGCCTTCGGTCGCTCGTTTTTGGGCGCGGCTGTGCCCGCGGCCTATTTTTGGCACACGGAGGGGCCTCGCAAAGTCTCGGCCCATTCCGAGTCCGGCGGACGAAGTTCGCCAGCCCCACGCCCCAAGGCTATAGCACACCCGTTTTTGGGGCATTTTTCCGCTGGACGAACTTGGGGCCCCGGCCTTCGGTCGCTCGTTTTTGGGCGCGGCTGTGCCCGCGGCCTATTTTTGGAACACGGAGGGGCCTCGCAAAGTCTCGGCCCATTCCGAGTCCGGCGGACGAAGTTCGCCAGCCCCACGCCCCAAGGCTATAGCACACCCGTTTTTGGGGCATTTTTCCGCTGGACGAACTTGGGGCCCCGGCCTTCGGTCGCTCGTTTTTGGGCGCGGCTGTGCCCGCGGCCTATTTTTGGCACACGGAGGGGCCTCGCAAAGTCTCGGCCCATTCCGAGTCCGGCGGACGAAGTTCGCCAGCCCCACGCCCCAAGGCTATAGCACACCCGTTTTTGGGGCATTTTTCCGATGGACGAACTTGGGGCCCCGGCCTTCGGTCGCTCGTTTTTGGGCGCGGCTGTGCCCGCGGCCTATTTTTGGCACACGGAGGGGCCTCGCAAAGTCTCGCCCCATTCCGAGTCCGGCGGACGAAGTTCGCCAGCCCCACGCCCCAAGGCTATAGCACACCCGTTTTTGGGGCATTTTTCCGCTGGACGAACTTGGGGCCCCAGCCTTCGGTCGCTCGTTTTTGGGCGCGGCTGTGTCCGCGGCCTATTTTTGGCACACGGAGGGGCCTCGCAAAGTCTCGGCCCATTCCGAGTCCGGCGGACGAAGTTCGCCAGCCCCACGCCCCAAGGCTATAGCACACCCGTTTTTGGGGCATTTTTCCGCTGGACGAACTTGGGGCCCCGGCCTTCGGTCGCTCGTTTTTGGGCGCGGCTTTGCCCGCGGCCTATTTTTGGCACACGTAGGGGCCTCGCAAAGTCTCGGCCCATTCCGAGTCCGGCGGACGAAGTTCGCCAGCCCCACGCCCCAAGGCTATAGCACACCCGTTTTTGGGGCATTTTTCCGCTGGACGAACTTGGGGCCCCGGCCTTCGGTCGCTCGTTTTTGGGCGCGGCTGTACCCGCGGCCTATTTTTGGCACACGGAGGGGCCTCGCAAAGTCTCGGCCCATTCCGAGTCCGGCGGACGAAGTTCGCCAGCCCCACGCCCCAAGGCTATAGCACACCCATTTTTGGGGCATTTTTCCGCTGGACGAACTTGGGGCCCCGGCCTTCGGTCGCTCGTTTTTGGGCGCGGCTGTGCCCGCGGCCTATTTTTGGCACGCGGAGGGGCCTCGCAAAGTCTCGGCCCATTCCGAGTCCGGCGGACGAAGTTCGCCAGCCCCACGCCCCAAGGCTATAGCACACCCGTTTTTGGGGCATTTTTCCGCTGGACGAACTTGGGGCCCCGGCCTTCGGTCGCTCGTTTTTAGGCGCGGCTGCGCCCGCGGCCTATTTTTGGCACACGGAGGGGTCTCGCATAGTCTCGGCCCATTCCGAGTCCAGCGGACGAAGTTCGCCAGCCCCACGCCCCAAGGCTATAGCACACCCGTTTTTGGGGCATTTTTCCGCGGGACGAACTTGGGGCCCCGGCCTTCGGTCGCTCGTTTTTGGGCGCGGCTGCGCCCGCGGCCTATTTTTGGCACACGGAGGGGCCTCACAAAGTCTCGGCCCATTCCGAGTCCGGCGGACGAAGTTCGCCAGCCCCACGCCCCAAGGCTATAGCACACCCGTTTTTGGGGCATTTTTCCGCTGGACGAACTTGGGGCCCCGGCCTTCGGTCGCTCGTTTTTGGGCGCGGCTGTGCCCGCGGCCTATTTTTGGCACACGGAGGGGCCTCGCAAAGTCTCGGCCCATTCCGAGTCCGGCGGACGAAGTTCGCCAGCCCCACGCCCCAAGGCTATAGCACACCCATTTTTGGGGCATTTTTCCGCTGGATGAACTTGGGGCCCCGGCCTTCGGTCGCTCGTTTTTGGGCGCGGCTGTGCCCGCGGCCTATTTTTGGCACGCGGAGGGGCCTCGCAAAGTCTCGGCCCATTCCGAGTCCGGCGGACGAAGTTCGCCAGCCCCACGCCCCAAGGCTATAGCACACCCGTTTTTGGGGCATTTTTCCGCTGGACGAACTTGGGGCCCCGGCCTTCGGTCGCTCGTTTTTAGGCGCGGCTGCGCCCGCGGCCTATTTTTGGCACACGGAGGGGTCTCGCATAGTCTCGGCCCATTCCGAGTCCAGCGGACGAAGTTCGCCAGCCCCACGCCCCAAGGCTATAGCACACCCGTTTTTGGGGCATTTTTCCGCGGGACGAACTTGGGGCCCCGGCCTTCGGTCGCTCGTTTTTGGGCGCGGCTGCGCCCGCGGCCTATTTTTGGCACACGGAGGGGCCTCACAAAGTCTCGGCCCATTCCGAGTCCGGCGGACGAAGTTCGCCAGCCCCACGCCCCAAGGCTATAGCACACCCGTTTTTGGGGCATTTTTCCGCTGGACGAACTTGGGGCCCCGGCCTTCGGTCGCTCGTTTTTGGGCGCGGCTGTGCCCGCGGCCTATTTTTGGCACACGGAGGGGCCTCGCAAAGTCTCGGCCCATTCCGAGTCCGGCGGACGAAGTTCGCCAGCCCCACGCCCCAAGGCTATAGCACACCCGTTTTTGGGGCATTTTTCCGATGGACGAACTTGGGGCCCCGGCCTTCGGTCGCTCGTTTTTGGGCGCGGCTGTGCCCGCGGCCTATTTTTGGCACACGGAGGGGCCTCGCAAAGTCTCGCCCCATTCCGAGTCCGGCGGACGAAGTTCGCCAGCCCCACGCCCCAAGGCTATAGCACACCCGTTTTTGGGGCATTTTTCCGCTGGACGAACTTGGGGCCCCAGCCTTCGGTCGCTCGTTTTTGGGCGCGGCTGTGTCCGCGGCCTATTTTTGGCACACGGAGGGGCCTCGCAAAGTCTCGGCCCATTCCGAGTCCGGCGGACGAAGTTCGCCAGCCCCACGCCCCAAGGCTATAGCACACCCGTTTTTGGGGCATTTTTCCGCTGGACGAACTTGGGGCCCCGGCCTTCGGTCGCTCGTTTTTGGGCGCGGCTTTGCCCGCGGCCTATTTTTGGCACACGTAGGGGCCTCGCAAAGTCTCGGCCCATTCCGAGTCCGGCGGACGAAGTTCGCCAGCCCCACGCCCCAAGGCTATAGCACACCCGTTTTTGGGGCATTTTTCCGCTGGACGAACTTGGGGCCCCGGCCTTCGGTCGCTCGTTTTTGGGCGCGGCTGTGCCCGCGGCCTATTTTTGGCACACGGAGGGGCCTCGCAAAGTCTCGGCCCATTCCGAGTCCGGCGGACGAAGTTCGCCAGCCCCACGCCCCAAGGCTATAGCACACCCATTTTTGGGGCATTTTTCCGCTGGACGAACTTGGGGCCCCGGCCTTCGGTCGCTCGTTTTTGGGCGCGGCTGTGCCCGCGGCCTATTTTTGGCACGCGGAGGGGCCTCGCAAAGTCTCGGCCCATTCCGAGTCCGGCGGACGAAGTTCGCCAGCCCCACGCCCCAAGGCTATAGCACACCCGTTTTTGGGGCATTTTTCCGCTGGACGAACTTGGGGCCCCGGCCTTCGGTCGCTCGTTTTTAGGCGCGGCTGCGCCCGCGGCCTATTTTTGGCACACGGAGGGGTCTCGCATAGTCTCGGCCCATTCCGAGTCCAGCGGACGTAGTTCGCCAGCCCCACGCCCCAAGGCTATAGCACACCCGTTTTTGGGGCATTTTTCCGCGGGACGAACTTGGGGCCCCGGCCTTCGGTCGCTCGTTTTTGGGCGCGGCTGCGTCCGTGGCCTATTTTTGGCACACGGAGGGGCCTCACAAAGTCTCGGCCCATTCCGAGTCCGGCGGACGAAGTTCGCCAGCCCCACGCCCCAAGGCTATAGCACACCCGTTTTTGGGGCATTTTTCCGCTGGACGAACTTGGGGCCCCGGCCTTCGGTCGCTCGTTTTTGGGCGCGGCTGTGCCCGCGGCCTATTTTTGGCACACGGAGGGGCCTCGCAAAGTCTCGGCCCATTCCGAGTCCGGCGGACGAAGTTCGCCAGCCCCACGCCCCAAGGCTATAGCACACCCGTTTTTGGGGCATTTTTCCGCTGGACGAACTTGGGGCCCCGGCCTTCGGTCGCTCGTTTTTGGGCGCGGCTGTGCCCGCGGCCTATTTTTGGAACACGGAGGGGCCTCGCAAAGTCTCGGCCCATTCCGAGTCCGGCGGACGAAGTTCGCCAGCCCCACGCCCCAAGGCTATAGCACACCCGTTTTTGGGGCATTTTTCCGCTGGACGAACTTGGGGCCCCGGCCTTCGGTCGCTCGTTTTTGGGCGCGGCTGTGCCCGCGGCCTATTTTTGGCACACGGAGGGGCCTCGCAAAGTCTCGGCCCATTCCGAGTCCGGCGGACGAAGTTCGCCAGCCCCACGCCCCAAGGCTATAGCACACCCGTTTTTGGGGCATTTTTCCGATGGACGAACTTGGGGCCCCGGCCTTCGGTCGCTCGTCTTTGGGCGCGGCTGTGCCCGCGGCCTATTTTTGGCACACGGAGGGGCCTCGCAAAGTCTCGCCCCATTCCGAGTCCGGCGGACGAAGTTCGCCAGCCCCACGCCCCAAGGCTATAGCACACCCGTTTTTGGGGCATTTTTCCGCTGGACGAACTTGGGGCCCCAGCCTTCGGTCGCTCGTTTTTGGGCGCGGCTGTGTCCGTCTTGCCTATTTTTGGCACACGGAGGGGCCTCCCAAAGTCTCGGCCCATTTCGAGTCCGGCGGACGAAGTTCGCCAGCCCCACGCCCCAAGGCTATAGCACACCCGTTTTTGGGGCATTTTTCCGCTGGACGAACTTGGGGCCCCGGCCTTCGGTCGCTCGTTTTTGGGCGCGGCTTTGCCCGCGGCCTATTTTTGGCACACGGAGGGGCCTCGCAAAGTCTCGGCCCATTCCGAGTCCGGCGGACGAAGTTCGCCAGCCCCACGCCTCAAGGCTATAGCACACCCGTTTTTGGGGCATTTTTCCGCTGGACGAACTTGGGGCCCCGGCCTTCGGTCGCTCGTTTTTGGGCGCGGCTGTGCCCGCGGCCTATTTTTGGCACACGGAGGGGCCTCGCAAAGTCTCGGCCCATTCCGAGTCCGGCGGACGAAGTTCGCCAGCCCCACGCCCCAAGGCTATAGCACACCCGTTTTTGGGGCATTTTTCCGATGGACGAACTTGGGGCCCCAGCCTTCGGTCGCTCGTTTTTGGGCGCGGCTGTGCCCGCGGCCTATTTTTGGCACACGGAGGGGCCTCGCAAAGTCTCGGCCCATTCCGAGTCCGGCGGACGAAGTTCGCCAGCCCCACGCCCCAAGGCTATAGCACACCCGTTTTTGGGGCATTTTTCCGCTGGACGAACTTGGGGCCCCGGCCTTCGGTCGCTCGTTTTTGGGCGCGGCTTTGCCCGCGGCCTATTTTTGGCACACGGAGGGGCCTCGCAAGGTCTCGGCCCATTCCGAGTCCGGCGGACGAAGTTCGCCAGCCCCACGCCCCAAGGCTATAGCACACCCGTTTTTGGGGCATTTTTCCGCTGGACGAACTTGGGGCCCCGGCCTTCGGTCGCTCGTTTTTGGGCGCGGCTGTGCCCGCGGCCTATTTTTGGCACACGGAGGGGCCTCGCAAAGTCTCGGCCCATTCCGAGTCCGGCGGACGAAGTTCGCCAGCCCCACGCCCCAAGGCTATAGCACACCCGTTTTTGGGGCATTTTTCCGCTGGACGAACTTGGGGCCCCGGCCTTCGGTCGCTCGTTTTTGGGCGCGGCTGTGCCCGCGGCCTATTTTTGGCACACGGAGGGGCCTCGCAAAGTCTCGGCCCATTCCGAGTCCGGCGGACGAAGTTCGCCAGCCCCACGCCCCAAGGCTATAGCACACCCGTTTTTGGGGCATTTTTCCGCTGGACGAACTTGGGGCCCCGGCCTTCGGTCGCTCGTTTTTGGGCGCGGCTTTGCCCGCGGCCTATTTTTGGCACACGGAGGGGCCTCGCAAAGTCTCGGCCCATTCCGAGTCCGGCGGACGAAGTTCGCCCGCCCCACGCCCCAAGGCTATAGCACACCCGTTTTTGGGGCATTTTTCCGCTGGACGAACTTGGGGCCCCGGCCTTCGGTCGCTCGTTTTTGGGCGCGGCTTTGCCCGCGGCCTATTTTTGGCACACGGAGGGGCCTCGCAAAGTCTCGGCCCATTCCGAGTCCGGCGGACGAAGTTCGCCAGCCCCACGCCCCAAGGCTATAGCACACCCGTTTTTGGGGCATTTTTCCGCTGGACGAACTTGGGGCCCCGGCCTTCGGTCGCTCGTTTTTGGGCGCGGCTTTGCCCGCGGCCTATTTTTGGCACACGGAGGGGCCTCGCAAAGTCTCGGCCCATTCCGAGTCCGGCGGACGAAGTTCGCCAGCCCCACGCCCCAAGGCTATAGCACACCCGTTTTTGGGGCATTTTTCCGCTGGACGAACTTGGGGCCCCGGCCTTCGGTCGCTCGTTTTTGGGCGCGGCTGTGCCCGCGGCCTATTTTTGGCACACGGAGGGGCCTCGCAAAGTCTCGGCCCATTCCGAGTCCGGCGGACGAAGTTCGCCAGCCCCACGCCCCAAGGCTATAGCACACCCATTTTTGGGGCATTTTTCCGCTGGACGAACTTGGGGCCCCGGCCTTCGGTCGCACGTTTTTGGGCGCGGCTGTGCCCGCGGCCTATTTTTGGCACACGGAGGGGCCTCGCAAAGTCTCGGCCCATTCCGAGTCCGGCGGACGAAGTTCGCCAGCCCCACGCCCCAAGGCTATAGCACACCCGTTTTTGGGGCATTTTTCCGCTGGACGAACTTGGGGCCCCGGCCTTCGGTGGCTCATTTTTGGGCGCGGCTGCGCCCGCGGCCTATTTTTGGCACACGGAGGGGCCTCGCAAAGTCTCGGCCCATTCCGAGTCCGGCGGACGAAATTCGCCAGCCCCACGCCCCAAGGCTATAGCACACCCGTTTTTGGGGCATTTTTCCGCTGGACGAACTTGGGGCCCCGGCCTTCGGTCGCTCGTTTTTGGGCGCGGCTGTGCCCGCGGCCTATTTTTCGCACACGGAGGGGCCTCGCAAAGTCTCGGCCCATTCCGAGTCCGGCGGACGAAGTTCGCCAGCCCCACGCCCCAAGGCTATAGCACACCCGTTTTTGGGGCATTTTTCCGCTGGACGAACTTGGGGCCCCGGCCTTCGGTCGCTCGTTTTTGGGCGCGGCTGTGCCCGTGGCCTATTTTTGGCACACGGAGGGGCCTCGCAAAGTCTCGGCCCATTCCGAGTCCGGCGGAGGAAGTTCGCCGGCCCCACGCCCCAAGGCTATAGCACACCCGTTTTTGGGGCATTTTTCCGCTGGACGAACTTGGGGCCCCGGCCTTCGGTCGCTCGTTTTTGGGCGCGGCTGTGCCCGCGGCCTATTTTTGGCACACGGAGGGGCCTCGCAAAGTCTCGGCCCATTCCGAGTCCGGCGGACGAAGTTCGCCCCCCCCACGCCCCAAGGCTATAGCACACCCGTTTTTGGGGCATTTTTCCGCTGGACGAACTTGGGGCCCCGGCCTTCGGTCGCTCGTTTTGGGGCGCGGCTTTGCCCGCGGCCTATTTTTGGCACACGGAGGGGCCTCGCAAAGTCTCGGCCCATTCCGAGTCCGGCGGACGAAGTTCGCCAGCCCCACGCCCCAAGGCTATAGCACACCCGTTTTTGGGGCATTTTTCCGCTGGACGAACTTGGGGCCCCGGCCTTCGGTCGCTCGTTTTTGGGCGCGGCTGTGCCCGCGGCCTATTTTTGGCACACGGAGGGGCCTCGCAAAGTCTCGGCCCATTCCGAGTCCGGCGGACGAAGTTCGCCAGCCCCACGCCCCAAGGCTATAGCACACCCGTTTTTGGGGCATTTTTCCGCTGGACGAACTTGGGGCCCCGGCCTTCGGTCGCTCATTTTTGGACGCGGCTGCGCCCGCGGCCTATTTTTGGCACACGGAGGGGCCTCGCAAAGTCTCGGCCCATTCCGAGTCTCGGCCCATTCCGAGTCCGGCGGACGAAGTTCGCCAGCCCCACGCCCCAAGGCTATAGCACACCCGTTTTTGGGGCATTTTTCCGCTGGACGAACTTGGGGCCCCGGCCTTCGGTCGCACGTTTTTGGGCGCGGCTGTGCCCGCGGCCTATTTTTGGCACACGGAGGGGCCTCGCAAAGTCTCGGCCCATTCCGAGTCCGGCGGACGAAGTTCGCCAGCCCCACGCCCCAAGGCTATAGCACACCCGTTTTTGGGGCATTTTTCCGCTGGACGAACTTGGGGCCCCGGCCTTCGGTGGCTCATTTTTGGGCGCGGCTGCGCCCGCGGCCTATTTTTGGCACACGGAGGGGCCTCGCAAAGTCTCGGCCCATTCCGAGTCCGGCGGACGAAATTCGCCAGCCCCACGCCCCAAGGCTATAGCACACCCGTTTTTGGGGCATTTTTCCGCTGGACGAACTTGGGGCCCCGGCCTTCGGTCGCTCGTTTTTGGGCGCGGCTGTGCCCGCGGCCTATTTTTCGCACACGGAGGGGCCTCGCAAAGTCTCGGCCCATTCCGAGTCCGGCGGACGAAGTTCGCCAGCCCCACGCCCCAAGGCTATAGCACACCCGTTTTTGGGGCATTTTTCCGCTGGACGAACTTGGGGCCCCGGCCTTCGGTCGCTCGTTTTTGGGCGCGGCTGTGCCCGTGGCCTATTTTTGGCACACGGAGGGGCCTCGCAAAGTCTCGGCCCATTCCGAGTCCGGCGGAGGAAGTTCGCCGGCCCCACGCCCCAAGGCTATAGCACACCCGTTTTTGGGGCATTTTTCCGCTGGACGAACTTGGGGCCCCGGCCTTCGGTCGCTCGTTTTTGGGCGCGGCTGTGCCCGCGGCCTATTTTTGGCACACGGAGGGGCCTCGCAAAGTCTCGGCCCATTCCGAGTCCGGCGGACGAAGTTCGCCCCCCCCACGCCCCAAGGCTATAGCACACCCGTTTTTGGGGCATTTTTCCGCTGGACGAACTTGGGGCCCCGGCCTTCGGTCGCTCGTTTTGGGGCGCGGCTTTGCCCGCGGCCTATTTTTGGCACACGGAGGGGCCTCGCAAAGTCTCGGCCCATTCCGAGTCCGGCGGACGAAGTTCGCCAGCCCCACGCCCCAAGGCTATAGCACACCCGTTTTTGGGGCATTTTTCCGCTGGACGAACTTGGGGCCCCGGCCTTCGGTCGCTCGTTTTTGGGCGCGGCTGTGCCCGCGGCCTATTTTTGGCACACGGAGGGGCCTCGCAAAGTCTCGGCCCATTCCGAGTCCGGCGGACGAAGTTCGCCAGCCCCACGCCCCAAGGCTATAGCACACCCGTTTTTGGGGCATTTTTCCGCTGGACGAACTTGGGGCCCCGGCCTTCGGTCGCTCATTTTTGGACGCGGCTGCGCCCGCGGCCTATTTTTGGCACACGGAGGGGCCTCGCAAAGTCTCGGCCCATTCCGAGTCTCGGCCCATTCCGAGTCCGGCGGACGAAGTTCGCCAGCCCCACGCCCCAAGGCTATAGCACACCCGTTTTTGGGGCATTTTTCCGCTGGACGAACTTGGGGCCCCGGCCTTCGGTCGCTCGTTTTTGGGCGCGGCTGTGCCCGCGGCCTATTTTTGGCACACGGAGGGGCCTCGCAAAGTCTCGCCCCATTCCGAGTCCGGCGGACGAAGTTCGCCAGCCCCACGCCCCAAGGCTATAGCACACCCGTTTTTGGGGCATTTTTCCGCTGGACGAACTTGGGGCCCTGGCCTTCGGTCGCTCGTTTTTGGGCGCGGCTGTGCCCGCGGCCTATTTTTGGCACACGGAGGGGCCTCGCAAAGTCTCGGCCCATTCCGAGTCCGGCGGACGAAGTTCGCCAGCCCCACGCCCCAAGGCTATAGCACACCCGTTTTTGGGGCATTTTTCCGCTGGACGAACTTGGGGCCCCGGCCTTCGGTCGCTCGTTTTTGGGCGCGGCTGTGCCCGCGGCCTATTTTTGGCACACGGAGGGGCCTCGCAAAGTCTCGGCCCATTCCGAGTCCGGCGGACGAAGTTCGCCAGCCCCACGCCCCAAGGCTATAGCACACCCGTTTTTGGGGCATTTTTCCGCTGGACGAACTTGGGGCCCCAGCCTTCGGTCGCTCGTTTTTGGGCGCGGCTGTGCCCGCGGCCTATTTTTGGCACACGGAGGGCCCTCGCAAAGTCTCGGCCCATTCTGAGTCCGGTGGACGAAGTTCGCCAGCCCCACGCCCCAAGGCTATAGCACACCCGTTTTTGGGGCATTTTTCCGCTGGACGAACTTGGGGCCCCGGCCTTCGGTCGCTCGTTTTTGGGCGCGGCTTTGCCCGCGGCCTATTTTTGGCACACGGAGGGGCCTCGCAAAGTCTCGGCCCATTCCGAGTCCGGCGGACGAAGTTCGCCAGCCCCACGCCCCAAGGCTATAGCACACCCGTTTTTGGGGCATTTTTCCGCTGGACGAACTTGGGGCCCCGGCCTTCGGTCGCTCGTTTTTGGGCGCGGCTGTGCCCGCGGCCTATTTTTGGCACACGGAGGGGCCTCGCAAAGTCTCGGCCCATTCCGAGTCCGGCGGACGAAGTTCGCCAGCCCCACGCCCCAAGGCTATAGCACACCCGTTTTTGGGGCATTTTTCCGCTGGACGAACTTGGGGCCCCGGCCTTCGGTCGCTCGTTTTTGGGCGCGGCTGTGCCCGCGGCCTATTTTTGGCACACGGAGGGGCCTCGCAAAGTCTCGGCCCATTCCGAGTCCGGCGGACGAAGTTCGCCAGCCCCACGCCCCAAGGCTATAGCACACCCGTTTTTGGGGCATTTTTCCGCTGGACGAACTTGGGGCCCCGGCCTTCGGTCGCTCATTTTTGGACGCGGCTGCGCCCGCGGCCTATTTTTGGCACACGGAGGGGCCTCGCAAAGTCTCGGCCCATTCCGAGTCCGGCGGACGAAGTTCGCCAGCCCCACGCCCCAAGGCTATAGCACACCCGTTTTTGGGGCATTTTTCCGCTGGACGAACTTGGGGCCCCGGCCTTCGGTCGCTCGTTTTTGGGCGCGGCTGTGCCCGCGGCCTATTTTTGGCACACGGAGGGGCCTCGCAAAGTCTCGCCCCATTCCGAGTCCGGCGGACGAAGTTCGCCAGCCCCACGCCCCAAGGCTATAGCACACCCGTTTTTGGGGCATTTTTCCGCTGGACGAACTTGGGGCCCCGGCCTTCGGTCGCTCGTTTTTGGGCGAGGCTGTGCCCGCGGCCTATTTTTGGCACACGGAGGGGCCTCGCAAAGTCTCGGCCCATTCCGAGTCCGGCGGACGAAGTTCGCCAGCCCCACGCCCCAAGGCTATAGCACACCCGTTTTTGGGGCATTTTTCCGCTGGACGAACTTGGGGCCCCGGCCTTCGGTCGCTCGTTTTTGGGCGCGGCTGTGCCCGCGGCCTATTTTTGGCACACGGAGGGGCCTCGCAAAGTCTCGGCCCATTCCGAGTCCGGCGGACGAAGTTCGCCAGCCCCACGCCCCAAGGCTATAGCACACCCGTTTTTGGGGCATTTTTCCGCTGGACGAACTTGGGGCCCCAGCCTTCGGTCGCTCGTTTTTGGGCGCGGCTGTGCCCGCGGCCTATTTTTGGCACACGGAGGGCCCTCGCAAAGTCTCGGCCCATTCTGAGTCCGGTGGACGAAGTTCGCCAGCCCCACGCCCCAAGGCTATAGCACACCCGTTTTTGGGGCATTTTTCCGCTGGACGAACTTGGGGCCCCGGCCTTCGGTCGCTCGTTTTTGGGCGCGGCTTTGCCCGCGGCCTATTTTTGGCACACGGAGGGGCCTCGCAAAGTCTCGGCCCATTCCGAGTCCGGCGGACGAAGTTCGCCAGCCCCACGCCCCAAGGCTATAGCACACCCGTTTTTGGGGCATTTTTCCGCTGGACGAACTTGGGGCCCCGGCCTTCGGTCGCTCGTTTTTGGGCGCGGCTGTGCCCGCGGCCTATTTTTGGCACACGGAGGGGCCTCGCAAAGTCTCGGCCCATTCCGAGTCCGGCGGACGAAGTTCGCCAGCCCCACGCCCCAAGGCTATAGCACACCCGTTTTTGGGGCATTTTTCCGCTGGACGAACTTGGGGCCCCGGCCTTCGGTCGCTCGTTTTTGGACGCGGCAGTGCCCGCGGCCTATTTTTGGCACACGGAGGGGCCTCGCAAAGTCTCGGCCCATTCCGAGTCCGGCGGACGAAGTTCGCCAGCCCCACGCCCCAAGGCTATAGCACACCCGTTTTTGGGGCATTTTTCCGCTGGACGAACTTGGGGCCCCGGCCTTCGGTCGCTCGTTTTTGGGCGCGGCTGCGCCCGCGGCCTATTTTTGGCACACGGAGGGGCCTCGCAAAGTCTCGGCCCATTCCGAGTCCGGCGGACGAAGTTCGCCAGCCCCACGCCCCAAGGCTATAGCACACCCGTTTTTGGGGCATTTTTCCGCTGGACGAACTTGGGACCCCAGCCTTCGGTCGCTCGTTTTTGGGCGCGGCTATGCCCGCAGCCTATTTTTGGCACACGGAGGGGCCTCGCAAAGTCTCGCCCCATTCCGAGTCCGGCGGACGAAGTTCGCCAGCCCCACGCCCCAAGGCTATAGCACACCCGTTTTTGGGGCATTTTTCCGCTGGACGAACTTGGGGCCCTGGCCTTCGGTCGCTCGTTTTTGGGCGCGGCTTTGCCCGCGGCCTATTTTTGGCACACGGAGGGGCCTCGCAAAGTCTCGGCCCATTCCGAGTCCGGCGGACGAAGTTCGCCAGCCCCACGCCCCAAGGCTATAGCACACCCGTTTTTGGGGCATTTTTCCGCTGGACGAACTTGGGGCCCCGGCCTTCGGTCGCTCGTTTTTGGGCGCGGCTGTGCCCGCGGCCTATTTTTGGCACACGGAGGGGCCTCGCAAAGTCTCGGCCCATTCCGAGTCCGGCGGACGAAGTTCGCCAGCCCCACGCCCCAAGGCTATAGCACACCCATTTTTGGGGCATTTTTCCGCTGGACGAACTTGGGGCCCCGGCCTTCGGTCGCTCGTTTTTGGGCGCGGCTGCGCCCGCGGCCTATTTTTGGCACACGGAGGGGCCTCGCAAAGTCTCGGCCCATTCCGAGTCCGGCGGACGAAGTTCGCCAGCCCCACGCCCCAAGGCTATAGCACACCCGTTTTTGGGGCATTTTTCCGCTGGACGAACTTGGGGCCACGGCCTTCGGTCGCTCGTTTTTGGGCGCAGCTGCGCCCGCGGCCTATTTTTGGCACACGGAGGGGCCTCGCAAAGTCTCGGCCCATTCCGAGTCCGGCGGACAAAGTTCGCCAGCCCCACGCCCCAAGGCTATAGCACACCCGTTTTTGGGGCATTTTTCCGCTGGACGAACTTGGGGCCCCGGCCTTCGGTCGCTCGTTTTTGGGCGCGGCTGTGCCCGCGGCCTATTTTTGGCACACGGAGGGGCCTCGCAAAGTCTCGGCCCATTCCGAGTCCGGCGGATGAAGTTCGCCAGCCCCACGCCCCAAGGCTATAGCACACCCGTTTTTGGGGCATTTTTCCGCTGGACGAACTTGGGGCCCCGGCCTTCGGTCGCTCGCTTTTGGGCGCGGCTGTGCCCGCGGCCTATTTTTGGCACACGGAGGGGCCTCGCAAAGTCTCGGCCCATTCCGAGTCCGGCGGACGAAGTTCGCCAGCCCCACGCCCCAAGGCTATAGCACACCCGTTTTTGGGGCATTTTTCCGCTGGACGATCTTGGGGCCCCGGCCTTCGGTCGCTCGTTTTTGGGCGCAGCTGCGCCCGCGGCCTATTTTTGGCACACGGAGGGGCCTCGCAAAGTCTCGGCCCATTCCGAGTCCGGCGGACGAAGTTCGCCAGCCCCACGCCCCAAGGCTATAGCACACCCGTTTTTGGGGCATTTTTCCGCTGGACGAACTTGGGGCCCCGGCCTTCGGTAGCTCGTTTTTGGGCACGGCTGTGCCCGCGGCCTATTTTTGGCACACGGAGGGGCCTCGCAAAGTCTCGGCCCATTCCGAGTCCGGCGGATGAAGTTCGCCAGCCCCACGCCCCAAGGCTATAGCACACCCGTTTTTGGGGCATTTTTCCGCTGGACGAACTTGGGGCCCCGGCCTTCGGTCGCTCGCTTTTGGGCGCGGCTGTGCCCGCGGCCTATTTTTGGCACACGGAGGGGCCTCGCAAAGTCTCGGCCCATTCCGAGTCCGGCGGACGAAGTTCGCCAGCCCCACGCCCCAAGGCTATAGCACACCCGTTTTTGGGGCATTTTTCCGCTGGACGAACTTGGGGCCCCGGCCTTCGGTCGCTCGTTTTTGGGCGCGGCTGTGCCCGCGGCCTATTTTTGGCACACGGAGGGGCCTCGCAAAGTCTCGGCCCATTCCGAGTCCGGTGGACGAAGTTCGCCAGCCCCACGCCCCAAGGCTATAGCACACCCATTTTTGGGGCATTTTTCCGCTGGACGAACTTGGGGCCCCAGCCTTCGGTCGCTCGTTTTTGGGTGCGGCTGTGCCCGCGGCCTATTTTTGGCACACGGAGGGCCCTCGCAAAGTCTCGGCCCATTCCGAGTCCGGTGGACGAAGTTCGGCAGCCCCACGCCCCAAGGCTATAGCACACCCGTTTTTGGGGCATTTTTCCGCTGGACGAACTTGGGGCCCCGGCCTTCGGTCGCTCGTTTTTGGGCGCGGCTTTGCCCGCGGCCTATTTTTGGCACACGGAGGGGCCGAGACTTTCCGAGTCCGGCGGACGAAGTTCGCCAGCCCCACGCCCCAAGGCTATAGCACACCCGTTTTTGGGGCATTTTTCCGCTGGACGAACTTGGGGCCCCGGCCTTCGGTCGCTCGTTTTTGGACGCGGCTGTGCCCGCGGCCTATTTTTGGCACACGGAGGGGCCTCGCAAAGTCTCGGCCCATTCCGAGTCCGGCGGACGAAGTTCGCCAGCCCCACGCCCCAAGGTTATAGCACACCCGTTTTTGGGGCATTTTTCCGCTGGACGAACTTGGGGCCCCGGCCTTCGGTCGCTCGTTTTTGGGCGCGGCTGTGCCCGCGGCCTATTTTTGGCACACGGAGGGGCCTCGCAAAGTCTCGGCCCATTCCGAGTCCGGCGGACGAAGTTCGCCAGCCCCACGCCCCAAGGCTATAGCACACCCGTTTTTGGGGCATTTTTCCGCTGGACGAACTTGGGGCCCCGGCCTTCGGTCGCTCGTTTTTGGGCGCGGCTGCGCCCGCGGCCTATTTTTGGCACACGGAGGGGCCTCGCAAAGTCTCGGCCCATTCCGAGTCCAAAGTCTCGGCGGTCCGGCGGACGAAGTTCGCCCGCCCCACGCCCCAAGGCTATAGCACACCCGTCCGGCGGACGAAGTTCGCCAGCCCCACGCCCCAAGGCTATAGCACACCCGTTTTTGGGGCATTTTTCCGCTGGACGAACTTGGGGCCCCGGCCTTCGGTCGCTCGTTTTTGGGCGCGGCTGTGCCCGCGGCCTATTTTTGGCACACGGAGGGGCCTCGCAAAGTCTCGGCCCATTCCGAGTCCGGCGGACGAAGTTCGCCAGCCCCACGCCCCAAGGCTATAGCACACCCGTTTTTGGGGCATTTTTCCGCTGGACGAACTTGGGGCCCCGGCCTTCGGTCGCTCGTTTTTGGGCGCGGCTGTGCCCGCGGACTATTTTTGGCACTCGGAGGGGTCTCGCAAAGTCTCGGCCCATTCCGAGTCCGGCGGACGAAGTTCGCCAGCCCCACGCCCCCAGGCTATAGCACACCCGTTATTGGGGCATTTTTTCGCTGGACGAACTTGGGGCCCCGGCCTTCGGTCGCTCGTTTTTGGGCGCGGCTTTGCCCGCGGCCTATTTTTGGCACACGGAGGGCCCTCGCAAAGTCTCGGCCCATTCCGAGTCCGGCGGACGAAGTTCGCCAGCCCCACGCCCCAAGGCTATAGCACACCCGTTTTTGGGGCATTTTTCCGCTGGACGAACTTGGGGCCCCGGCCTTCGGTCGCTCGTTTTTGGGCGCGGCTTTGCCCGCGGCCTATTTTTGGCACACGGAGGGGCCTCGCGAAGTCTCGGCCCATTCCGAGTCTGGCGGACGAAGTTCGCCAGCCCCACGCCCCAAGGCTATAGCACACCCATTTTTGGGGCATTTTTCCGCTGGACGAACTTGGGGCCCCGGCCTTAGGTCGCTCGTTTTTGGGCGCGGCTGTGCCCGCGGCCTATTTTTGGCACACGGAGGGGCCTCACATAGTCTCGGCCCATTCCGAGTCCGGCGGACGAAGTTCGCCAGCCCCACGCCCCAAGGCTATAGCACACCCGTTTTTGGGGCATTTTTCCACGGGACGAACTTGGGGCCCCGGCCTTCGGTCGCTTGTTTTTGGGCGCGGCTGTGCCCGCGGCCTATTTTTGGCACACGGAGGGGCCTCGCAAAGTCTCGGCCCATTCCGAGTCCGGCGGACGAAGTTCGCCAGCCCCACGCCCCAAGGCTATAGCACACCCATTTTTGGGGCATTTTTCCGCTGGACGAACTTGGGGCCCCGGCCTTCGGTCGCTCGTTTTTGGGCGCGGCTGTGCCCGCGGCCTATTTTTGGCACACGGAGGGGCCTCGCAAAGTCTCGGCCCATTCCGAGTCCGGCGGACGAAGTTCGCCAGCCCCACGCCCCAAGGTTATAGCACACCCGTTTTTGGGGCATTTTTCCGCTGGACGAACTTGGGGCCCCGGCCTTCGGTCGCTCGTTTTTGGGCGCGGCTGTGCCCGCGGCCTATTTTTTGGCACACGGAGGGGCCTCGCAAAGTCTCGGCCCATTCCGAGTCCGGCGGACGAAGTTCGCCCGCCCCACGCCCCAAGGCTATAGCACACCCGTTTTTGGGGCATTTTTCCGCTGGACGAACTTGGGGCCCCGGCCTTCGGTCGCTCGTTTTTGGGCGCGGCTTTGCCCGCGGCCTATTTTTTTCACACGGAGGGGCCTCGCAAAGTCTCGGCCCATTCCGAGTCCGGCGGACGAAGTTCGCCAGCCCCACGCCCCAAGGCTATAGCACGCCCGTTTTTGGGGCATTTTTCCGCTGGACGAACTTGGGGCCCCGGCCTTCGGTAGCTCGTTTTTGGGCGCGGCTGTGCCCGCGGCCTATTTTTGGCACACAGAGGGGCCTCGCAAAGTCTCGGCCCATTCCGAGTCCGGCGGACGAAGTTCGCCAGCCCCACGCCCCAAGGCTATAGCACACCCGTTTTTGGGGCATTTTTCCGCTGGACGAACTTGGGGCCCCGGCCTTCGGTCGCTCGTTTTTGGGCGCCGCTGTGCCCGCGCCCTATTTTTGGCACACGGAGGGGCCTCGCAAAGTCTCGGCCCATTCCGAGTCCGGCGGACGAAGTTCGCCAGCCCCACGCCCCCAAGGCTATAGCACACCCGTTTTTGGGGCATTTTTCCGCTGGACGAACTTGGGGCCCCGGCCTTCGGTCGCTCGTTTTTGGGCGCGGCTTTGCCCGCGGCCTATTTTTGGCACACGGAGGGGCCCTCGCAAAGTCTCGGCCCATTCCGAGTCCGGCGGACGAAGTTCGCCAGCCCCACGCCCCAAGGCTATAGCACACCCGTTTTTGGGGCATTTTTCCGCTGGACGAACTTGGGGCCCCGGCCTTCGGTCGCTCGTTTTTGGGTGCGGCTGTGCCCGCGGCCTATTTTTGCCACACGGAGGGGCCTCGCAAAGTCTCGGCCCATTCCGAGTCCGGCGGACGAAGTTCGTCTGCCCCAAGCCCCAAGGCTATAGCACACCCGTTTTTGGGCATTTTTCCGCTGGAAGAACTTGGGGCTGCGGCCTTCGGTCGCTCGTTTTTGGGCGCGGCTTTGCCCGCGGCCTATTTTTGGCACACGGAGGGGCCTCGCAAAGTCTCGGCCCATTCCGAGTCCGGCGGACGAAGTTCGCCAGCCCCACGCCCCAAGGCTATAGCACACCCGTTTTTGGGGCATTTTTCCGCTGGACGAACTTGGGGCCCCGGCCTTCGGTCGCTCGTTTTTGGGCGCGGCTGTGCCCGCGGCCTATTTTTGGCACACGGAGGGGCCTCGCAAAGTCTCGGCCCATTCCGAGTCCGGCGGACGAAGTTCGCCAGCCCCACGCCCCAAGGCTATAGCACACCCGTTTTTGGGGCATTTTTCCGCTGGACGAACTTGGGGCCCCGGCCTTCGGTCGCTCGTTTTTGGGCGCGGCTGTGCCCGCGGCCTATTTTTGGAACACGGAGGGGCCCTCGCAAAGTCTCGGCCCATTCCGAGTCCGGCGGACGAAGTTCGCCAGCCCCACGCCCCAAGGCTATAGCACACCCGTTTTTGGGGCATTTTTCCGCTGGACGAACTTGGGGCCCCGGCCTTCGGTCGCTCGTTTTTGGGCGCGGCTTTGCCCGCGGCCTATTTTTGGCACACGGAGGGGCCTCGCAAAATCTCGGCCCATTCCGAGTCCGGCGGACGAAGTTCGCCAGCCCCACGCCCCAAGGCTATAGCACACCCGTTTTTGGGGCATTTTTCCGCTGGACGAACTTGGGCCCCGGCCTTCGGTCGCTCGTTTCTGGGCGCGGCTGTGCCCGCGGCCTATTTTTGGCACACGGAGGGGCCTCGCAAAGCCTCGGCCCATTCCGAGTCCGGCGGACGAAGTTCGCCAGCCCCACGCCCCAAGGCTATAGCACACCCGTTTTTGGGGCATTTTTCCGCTGGACGAACTTGGGGCCCCGGCCTTCGGTCGCTCTTTTTTTGGGCGCGGCTTTGCCCGCGGCCTATTTTTGGCACACGGAGGGGCCTCGCAAAGTCTCGGCCCATTCCGAGTCCGGCGGACGAAGTTCGCCAGCCCCACGCCCCAAGGCTATAGCACACCCGTTTTTGGGGCATTTTTCCGCTGGACGAACTTGGAGCCCCGGCCTTCGGTCGCTCGTTTTTGGGCGCGGCTTTGCCCGCGGCCTATTTTTGGCACACGGAGGGGCCTCGCAAAGTCTCGGCCCATTCCGAGTCCGGCGGACGAAGTTCGCCAGCCCCACGCCCCAAGGCTATAGCACACCCGTTTTTGGGGCATTTTTCTGCTGGATGAACTTGGGGCCCCGGCCTTCGGTCGCTCGTTTTTGGGCGCGGCTGTGCCCGCGGCCTATTTTTGGCACACGGAGGGGCCTCGCAAAGTCTCGGCCCATTCCGAGTCCGGCGGACGAAGTTCGCCAGCCCCACGCCCCAAGGCTATAGCACACCCGTTTTTGGGGCATTTTTCCGCCGGACGAACTTGGGGCCCCGGCCTTCGGTCGCTCGTTTTTGGGCGCGGCTGTGCCCGCGGCCTATTTTTGGCACCCGGAGGGGCCTCGCAAAGTCTCGGCCCATTCCGAGTCCGGCGGACGAAGTTCGCCAGCCCCACGCCCCAAGGCTATAGCACACCCGTTTTTGGGGCATTTTTCCGCTGGACGAACTTGGGGCCCCGGCCTTCGGTCGCTCGTTTCTGGGCGCGGCTGTGCCCGCGGCCTATTTTTGGCACACGGAGGGGCCTCGCAAAGTCGCGGCCCATTCCGAGTCCGGCGGACGAAGTTCGCCAGCCCCACGCCCCAAGGCTATAGCACACCCGTTTTTGGGGCATTTTTCCGCTGGACGAACTTGGGACCCCAGCCTTCGGTCGCTCGTTTTTGGGCACGGCTTTGCCCGCGGCCTATTTTTGGCACACGGAGGGGCCTCGCAAAGTCTCGGCCCATTCCGAGTCCGGCGGACGAAGTTCGCCAGCCCCACGCCCCAAGGCTATAGCACACCCGTTTTTGGGGCATTTTTCCGCTGGACGAACTTGGAGCCCCGGCCTTCGGTCGCTCGTTTT
>JAQOOB010000267.1:0-53336 GCA_029721495.1 Citrus inodora | reverse complement strand
CAAGGGGTTCGGCTGCTCTTTTTTGGGCGCGGCTGTGCCCGCGGCCTATTTTTGGCGCGGGGGAGGGGGTGGGCAAAGTCTCGGCCCATTCCGAGTCCGGCGGACGAACTTCGCCAGCCCCACGCCCCAAGGCTATAGCCCACCCCCTTTTTGGGCATTTTTCCGCAGGACGAACTTGGCGCCAAGGGGTTCGGCTGCTCTTTTTTGGGCGCGGCTGTGCCCGCGGCCTATTTTTGGTGCGGGGAGGGGGTGGGCAAAGTCTCGGCCCATTCCGAGTCCGGCGGATGAACTTCACCAGCCCCGCGCCCCAAGGCTATAGCCCACCCACTTTTTGGGCATTTTTCCGCAGGACGAACTTGGCGCCAAGGGGTTCGGCTGCTCTTTTTTGGGCGCGGCTGTGCCCGCGGCCTATTTTTGGCGTGGGGAGGGGGTGGGCAAAGTCTCGGCCCATTCCGAGTCCGGCGGACGAACTTCGCCCGCCCCACGCCCCAAGGCTATAGGCCACCCCCTTTTTGGGCATTTTTCCGCAGGACGAACTTGGCGCCAAGGGGTTCGGCTGCTCTTTTTTGGGCGCGGCTGTGCCCGCGGCCTATTTTTTTCGCGGGGAGGGGGTGGGCAAAGTCTCGGCCCATTCCGAGTCCGACGGACGAACTTCGGCAGCCCCACGCCCCAAGGCTATAGCCTACCCCCTTTTTGGGCATTTTTCCGCAGGACGAACTTGGCGCCAAGGGGTTCGGCTGCTCTTTTTTGGGCGCGGCTGTGCCCGCGGCCTATTTTTGGCGTGGGGAGGGGGTGGGCAAAGTCTCGGCCCATTCCGAGTCCGGCGGACGAACTTCGCCCGCCCCACGCCCCAAGGCTATAGGCCACCCCCTTTTTGGGCATTTTTCCGCAGGACGAACTTGGCGCCAAGGGGTTCGGCTGCTCTTTTTTGGGCGCGGCTGTGCCCGCGGCCTATTTTTTTCGCGGGGAGGGGGTGGGCAAAGTCTCGGCCCATTCCGAGTCCGGCGGACGAACTTCGCCAGCCCCACGCCCCAAGGCTATAGCCCACCCCCTTTTTGGGCATTTTTCCGCAGGACGAACTTGGCGCCAAGGGCTTCGGCTGCTCTTTTTTGGGCGCGGCTGTGCCCGCGGCCTATTTTTGGCGCGGGGAGGGGGGTGGGCAAAGTCTCGGCCCATTCCGAGTCCGGCGGACGAACTTCGCCAGCCCCACGCCCCAAGGCTATAGCCCACCCCCTTTTTGGGCATTTTTCCGCAGGACGAACTTGGCGCCAAGGGGTTCGGCTGCTCTCTTTTGGGCGCGGCTGTGCCCGCGGCCTATTTTTGGCGCGGGGAGGGGGTGGGCAAAGTCTCGGCCCATTCCGAGTCCGGCGGACGAACTTCGCCAGCCCCACGCCCCAAGGCTATAGCCCACCCCCTTTTTGGGCATTTTTCCGCAGGACGAACTTGGCGCCAAGGGGTTCGGCTGCTCTTTTTTGGGCGCGGCTGTGCCCGCGGCCTATTTTTGGCGCGGGGAGGGGGTGGGCAAAGTCTCGGCCCATTCCGAGTCCGGCGGACGAACTTCGCCAGCCCCACGCCCCAAGGCTATAGCCCACCCCCTTTTTGGGCATTTTTCCGCAGGACGAACTTGGCGCCAAGGGGTTCGGCTGCTCTTTTTTGGGCGCGGCTGTGCCCGCGGCCTATTTTTGGTGCGGGGAGGGGGTGGGCAAAGTCTCGGCCCATTCCGAGTCCGGCGGACAAACTTCACCAGCCCCGCGCCCCAAGGCTATAGCCCACCCACTTTTTGGGCATTTTTCCGCAGGACGAACTTGGCGCCAAGGGGTTCGGCTGCTCTTTTTTGGGCGCGGCTGTGCCCGCGGCCTATTTTAGGCGCGGGGAGGGGGGTGGGCAAAGTCTCGGCCCATTCCGAGTCCGGCGGACGAACTTCGCCCGCCCCACGCCCCAAGGCTATAGCCCACCCCCTTTTTGGGCATTTTTCCGTAGGACGAACTTGGCGCCAAGGGGTTCGGCTGCTCTTTTTTGGGCACGGCTGTGCCCGCGGCCTATTTTTTTCGCGGGGAGGGGGTGGGCAAAGTCTCGGCCCATTCCGAGTCCGGCGGACGAACTTCGCCAGCCCCACGCCCCAAGGCTATAGCCCACCCCCTTTTTGGGCATTTTTCCGCAGGACGAACTTGGCGCCAAGGGCTTCGGCTGCTCTTTTTTGGGCGCGGCTGTGCCCGCGGCCTATTTTTGGCGCGGGGAGGGGGTGGGCAAAGTCTCGGCCCATTCCGAGTCCAGCGGACGAACTTCGCCAGCCCCACGCCCCAAGGCTATAGCCCACCCCCTTTTTGGGCATTTTTCCGCAGGACGAACTTGGCGCCAAGGGGTTTCGGCTGCTCTCTTTTGGGCGCGGCTGTGCCCGCGGCCTATTTTTGGCGCGGGGAGGGGGTGGGCAAAGTCTCGGCCCATTCCGAGTCCGGCGGACGAACTTCGCCAGCCCCACGCCCCAAGGCTATAGCCCACCCCCTTTTTGGGCATTTTTCCGCAGGACGAACTTGGCGCCAAGGGGTTCGGCTGCTCTTTTTTGGGCGCGGCTGTGCCCGCGGCCTATTTTTTTCGCGGGGAGGGGGTGGGCAAAGTCTCGGCCCATTCCGAGTCCGGCGGACGAACTTCGCCCGCCCCGCGCCCCAAGGCTATAGTCCACCCCCTTTTTGGGCATTTTTCCGCAGGACGAACTTGGCGCCAAGGGGTTTTGCTGCTCTTCTTTGGGCGCGGCTTTGCCCGCGGCCTATTTTTGGCGCGGGGGGGGAGGGGGGTGGGCAAAGTCTCGGCCCATTCCGAGTCCGGCGGACGAACTTCGCCAGCCCCACGCCCCAAGGCTATAGCCCACCCCCTTTTTGGGCATTTTTCCGCAGGACGAACTTGGCGCCAAGGGGTTCGGCTGCTCTTTTTTCGGCGCGGCTGTGCCCGCGGCCTATTTTTGGCGCGGGGAGGGGGTGGGCAAAGTCTCGGCCCATTCCGAGTCCGGCGGACGAACTTCGCCAGCCCCACGCCCCAAGGCTATAGCCCACCCCCTTTTTGGGCATTTTTCCGCAGGACGAACTTGGCGCCAAGTGGTTCGGCTGCTCTTTTTTGGGCGCGGCTGTGCCCGCGGCCTATTTTTGGCACGGGGAGGGGGTGGGCAAAGTCTCGGCCCATTCCGAGTCCGGCGGACGAACTTCGCCAGCCCCACGCCCCAAGGCTATAGCCCACCCCCTTTTTGGGCATTTTTCCGCAGGACGAACTTGGCGCCAAGGGGTTCGGATGCTCTTTTTTGGGCGCGGCTGTGCCCGCGGCCTATTTTTGGCACGGGGAGGGGGTGGGCAAAGTCTCGGCCCATTCCGAGTCCGGCGGACGAACTTCGCCAGCCCCACGCCCCAAGGCTATAGCCCACCCCCTTTTTGGGCATTTTTCCGCAGGACGAACTTGGCGCCAAGGGGTTCGGCTGCTCTTTTTTGGGCGCGGCTGTGCCCGCGGCCTATTTTTGTCGCGGGGAGGGGGTGGGCAAAGTCTCGGCCCATTCCGAGTCCGGCGGACGAACTTCGCCAGCCCCACGCCCCAAGGCTGTAGCCCACCCCATTTTTGGGCATTTTTCCGCAGGACGAACTTGGCGCCAAGGGGTTCGGCTGCTCTTTTTTCGGCGCGGCTGTGCCCGCGGCCTATTTTTGGCGCGGCAAGGGGGTGGGCAATGTCTCGGCCCATTCCGAGTCCGGCGGACGAACTTCGCCAGCCCCACGCCCCAAGGCTATAGCCCACCCCCTTTTTGGGCATTTTTCCTCAGGACGAACTTGGCGCCAAGGGGTTCGGCTGCTCTTTTTTGGGCGCGGCGGTGCCCGCGGCCTATTTTTGGCGCGGCGAGGGGGTGGGCAAAGTCTCGGGCCATTCTGAATCCGGCGGACGAACTTCGCCAGCCCCACGCCCCAAGGCTATAGCCCACCCCCTTTTTGGGCATTTTTCCGCAGGACGAACTTGGCGCCAAGGGGTTCGGCTGCTCTTTTTTGGGCGCGGCTGTGCCCGCGGCCTATTTTTGGCGCGGGGAGGGGGTGGCCAAAGTCTCGGCCCATTCCAAGTCCGGCGGACGAACTTCGCCCGCCCCACGCCCCAAGGCTATAGCCCACCTCCTTTTTGGGCATTTTTCCGCAGGACGAACTTGGCGCCAAGGGGTTCGGCTGCTCTTTTTTGGGCGCGGCTGTGCCCGCGGCCTATTTTTGGCGAGGGGAGGGGGTGGGCAGAGTCTCGGCCCATTCCGAGTCCGGCGGACGAACTTCTCCCGCCCCACGCCCCAAGGCTATAGCCCACCCCCTTTTTGGGCATTTTTCCGCAGGACGAACTTGGCGCCAAGGGGTTCGGCTGCTCTTTTTTGGGCGCGGCTGTGCCCGCGGCCTATTTTTGGCGCGGGGAGGGGGTGGGCAAAGTCTCGGCCCATTCCGAGTCCGGCGGACGAACTTCGCCCGCCCCACGCCCCAAGGCTATAGCCCACCCCCTTTTTGGGCATTTTTCCGCAGGACGAACTTGGCGCCAAGGGGTTCGGCTGCTCTTTTTTGGGCGCGGCTGTGCCCGCGGCCTATTTTTGGCGCGGGGGGGGGGGGGGGGTGGGCAAAGTCTCGGCCCATTCCGAGTCCGGCGGATGAACTTCACCCGCCCCACGCCCCAAGGCTATAGCCCACCCCCTTTTTGGGCATTTTTCCGCAGGATGAACTTGGCGCCAAGGGGTTCGGCTGCACGTTTTTGGACGCGGCTGTGCCCGCGGCCTATTTTTGGCGCGGGGAGGAGGTGGGCAAAGTCTCGGCCCATTCCGAGTCCGGCGGACGAACTTCGCCCGCCCCACGCCCCAAGACTATAGCCCACCCCCTTTTTGGGCATTTTTCCGCAGGATGAACTTGGCGCCAAGGGGTTCGGCTGCTCTTTTTTGGGCGCGGCTGTGCCCGCGGCCTATTTTTGGCGCGGGGAGGGGGGGGGGGTGGGCAAAGTCTCGGCCCATTCCGAGTCCGGCGGACGAACTTCGCCCGCCCCACGCCCCAAGGCTATAGCCCACCCCCTTTTTGGGCATTTTTCCGCAGGACGAACTTGGCGCCAAGGGGTTCGGCTGCTCTTTTTTGGGCGCGGCTGTGCCCGCGGCCTATTTTTGGCGCGGGGAGGGGGTGGGCAAAGTCTCGGCCCATTCCGAGTCCGGCGGACGAACTTCGCCAGCCCCACGCCCCAAGGCTATAGCCCACCCCCTTTTTGGGCATTTTTCCGCAGGACGAACTTGGCGCCAAGGGGTTCGGCTGCTCTTTTTTGGGCGCGGCTGTGCCCGCGGCCTATTTTTGGCGCGGGGAGGGGGTGGGCAAAGTCTCGGCCCATTCCGAGTCCGGCGGACGAACTTCGCCCGCCCCACGCCCCAAGGCTATAGCCCACCCCCTTTTTGGGCATTTTTCCGCAGGACGAACTTGGCGCCAAGGGGTTCGGCTGCTGCTCTTTTTTGGGCGCGGCTGTGCCCGCGGCCTATTTTTGGCGCGGGGAGGGGGTGGGCAAAGTCTCGGCCCATTCCGAGTCCGGCGGACGAACTTCGCCCGCCCCACGCCCCAAGGCTATAGCCCACCCCCTTTTTGGGCATTTTTTCCGCAGGACGAACTTGGCGCCAAGGGGTTCGGCTGCTCTTTTTTGGGCGCGGCTGTGCCCGCGGCCTATTTTTGGCGCGGGGAGGGGGTGGGCAAAGTCTCGGCCCATTCCGAGTCCGGCGGACGAACTTCGCCCGCCCCACGCCCCAAGGCTATAGCCCACCCCCTTTTTGGGCATTTTTCCGCAGGACGAACTTGGCGCCAAGGGGTTCGGCTGCTCTTTTTTGGGCGCGGCTGTGCCCGCGGCCTATTTTTGGCGCAGGGAGGGGGTGGGCAAAGTCTCGGCCCATTCCGAGTCCGGCGGACGAACTTCGCCCGCCCCACGCCCCAAGGCTATAGCCCACCCCCTTTTTGGGCATTTTTCCGCAGGACGAACTTGGCGCCAAGGGGTTCGGCTGCTCTTTTTTGGGCGCGGCTGTGCCCGCGGCCTATTTTTGGCGCGGGGAGGGGGTGGGCAATGTCTCGGCCCATTCCGAGTCCGGCGGACGAACTTCGCCAGCCCCACGCCCCAAGGCTATAGCCCACCCCCTTTTTGGGCATTTTTCCGCAGGACGAACTTGGCGCCAAGGGGTTCGGCTGCTCTTTTTTGGGCGCGGCTGTGCCCGCGGCCTATTTTTGGCGCGGGGAGGGGGTGGGCAAAGTCTCGGCCCATTCCGAGTCCGGCGGACGAACTTCGCCCGCCCCACGCCCCAAGGCTATAGCCCACCCCCTTTTTGGGCATTTTTCCGCAGGACGAACTTGGCGCCAAGGGGTTCGGCTGCTCTTTTTTGGGCGCGGCTGTGCCCGCGGCCTATTTTTGGCGCGGGGAGGGGGTGGGCAAAGTCTCGGCCCATTCCGAGTCCGGCGGACGAACTTCGCCCGCCCCACGCCCCAAGGCTATAGCCCACCCCCTTTTTGGGCATTTTTCCGCAGGACGAACTTGGCGCCAAGGGGTTCGGCTGCTCTTTTTTGGGCGCGGCTGTGCCCGCGGCCTATTTTTGGCGCGGGGAGGGGGTGGGCAAAGTCTCGGCCCATTCCGAGTCCGGCGGACGAACTTCGCCCGCCCCACGCCCCAAGGCTATAGCCCACCCCCTTTTTGGGCATTTTTCCGCAGGACGAACTTGGCGCCAAGGGGTTCGGCTGCTCTTTTTTGGGTGCGGCTGTGCCCGCGGCCTATTTTTGGCGCGGGGAGGGGGTGGGCAAAGTCTCGGCCCATTCCGAGTCCGGCGGACGAACTTCGCCCGCCCCCACGCCCCAAGGCTATAGCCCACCCCCTTTTTGGGCATTTTTCCGCAGGACGAACTTGGCGCCAAGGGGTTCGGCTGCTCTTTTTTGGGCGCGGCTGTGCCCGCGGCCTATTTTTGGCGCGGGGAGGGGGTGGGCAAAGTCTCGGCCCATTCCGAGTCCGGCGGACGAACTTCGCCCGCCCCACGCCCCAAGGCTATAGCCCACCCCCTTTTTGGGCATTTTTCCGCAGGACGAACTTGGCGCCAAGGGGTTCGGCTGCTCTTTTTTGGGCGCGGCTGTGCCCGCGGCCTATTTTTGGCGCGGGGAGGGGGTGGGCAAAGTCTCGGCCCATTCCGAGTCCGGCGGACGAACTTCGCCCGCCCCACGCCCCAAGGCTATAGCCCACCCCCTTTTTGGGCATTTTTCCGCAGGACGAACTTGGCGCCAAGGGGTTCGGCTGCTCTTTTTTGGGCGCGGCTGTGCCCGCGGCCTATTTTTGGCGCGGGGAGGGGGTGGGCAAAGTCTCGGCCCATTCCGAGTCCGGCGGACGAACTTCGCCCGCCCCACGCCCCAAGGCTATAGCCCACCCCCTTTTTGGGCATTTTTCCGCAGGACGAACTTGGCGCCAAGGGGTTCGGCTGCTCTTTTTTGGGCGCGGCTGTGCCCGCGGCCTATTTTTGGCGCGGGGAGGGGGTGGGCAAAGTCTCGGCCCATTCCGAGTCCGGCGGACGAACTTCGCCAGCCCCACGCCCCAAGGCTATAGCCCACCCCCTTTTTGGGCATTTTTCCGCAGGACGAACTTGGCGCCAAGGGGTTCGGCTGCTCTTTTTTGGGCGCGGCTGTGCCCGCGGCCTATTTTTGGCGCGGGGAGGGGGTGGGCAAAGTCTCGGCCCATTCCGAGTCCGGCGGACGAACTTCGCCCGCCCCACGCCCCAAGGCTATAGCCCACCCCCTTTTTGGGCATTTTTCCGCAGGACGAACTTGGCGCCAAGGGGTTCGGCTGCTCTTTTTTGGGCGCGGCTGTGCCCGCGGCCTATTTTTGGCGCGGGGAGGGGGTGGGCAAAGTCTCGGCCCATTCCGAGTCCGGCGGACGAACTTCGCCCGCCCCACGCCCCAAGGCTATAGCCCACCCCCTTTTTGGGCATTTTTCCGCAGGACGAACTTGGCGCCAAGGGGTTCGGCTGCTCTTTTTTGGGCGCGGCTGTGCCCGCGGCCTATTTTTGGCGCGGGGAGGGGGTGGGCAAAGTCTCGGCCCATTCCGAGTCCGGCGGACGAACTTCGCCCGCCCCACGCCCCAAGGCTATAGCCCACCCCCTTTTTGGGCATTTTTCCGCAGGACGAACTTGGCGCCAAGGGGTTCGGCTGCTCTTTTTTGGGCGCGGCTGTGCCCGCGGCCTATTTTTGGCGCGGGGAGGGGGTGGGCAAAGTCTCGGCCCATTCCGAGTCCGGCGGACGAACTTCGCCCGCCCCACGCCCCAAGGCTATAGCCCACCCCCTTTTTGGGCATTTTTCCGCAGGACGAACTTGGCGCCAAGGGGTTCGGCTGCTCTTTTTTGGGCGCGGCTGTGCCCGCGGCCTATTTTTGGCGCGGGGAGGGGGTGGGCAAAGTCTCGGCCCATTCCGAGTCCGGCGGACGAACTTCGCCCGCCCCACGCCCCAAGGCTATAGCCCACCCCCTTTTTGGGCATTTTTCCGCAGGACGAACTTGGCGCCAAGGGGTTCGGCTGCTCTTTTTTGGGCGCGGCTGTGCCCGCGGCCTATTTTTGGCGCGGGGAGGGGGTGGGCAAAGTCTCGGCCCATTCCGAGTCCGGCGGACGAACTTCGCCCGCCCCACGCCCCAAGGCTATAGCCCACCCCCTTTTTGGGCATTTTTCCGCAGGACGAACTTGGCGCCAAGGGGTTCGGCTGCTCTTTTTTGGGCGCGGCTGTGCCCGCGGCCTATTTTTGGCGCGGGGAGGGGGTGGGCAAAGTCTCGGCCCATTCCGAGTCCGGCGGACGAACTTCGCCCGCCCCACGCCCCAAGGCTATAGCCCACCCCCTTTTTGGGCATTTTTCCGCAGGACGAACTTGGCGCCAAGGGGTTCGGCTGCTCTTTTTTGGGCGCGGCTGTGCCCGCGGCCTATTTTTGGCGCGGGGAGGGGGTGGGCAAAGTCTCGGCCCATTCCGAGTCCGGCGGACGAACTTCGCCCGCCCCACGCCCCAAGGCTATAGCCCACCCCCTTTTTGGGCATTTTTCCGCAGGACGAACTTGGCGCCAAGGGGTTCGGCTGCTCTTTTTTGGGCGCGGCTGTGCCCGCGGCCTATTTTTGGCGCGGGGAGGGGGTGGGCAAAGTCTCGGCCCATTCCGAGTCCGGCGGACGAACTTCGCCCGCCCCACGCCCCAAGGCTATAGCCCACCCCCTTTTTGGGCATTTTTCCGCAGGACGAACTTGGCGCCAAGGGGTTCGGCTGCTCTTTTTTGGGCGCGGCTGTGCCCGCGGCCTATTTTTGGCGCGGGGAGGGGGTGGGCAAAGTCTCGGCCCATTCCGAGTCCGGCGGACGAACTTCGCCCGCCCCACGCCCCAAGGCTATAGCCCACCCCCTTTTTGGGCATTTTTCCGCAGGACGAACTTGGCGCCAAGGGGTTCGGCTGCTCTTTTTTGGGCGCGGCTGTGCCCGCGGCCTATTTTTGGCGCGGGGAGGGGGTGGGCAAAGTCTCGGCCCATTCCGAGTCCGGCGGACGAACTTCGCCCGCCCCACGCCCCAAGGCTATAGCCCACCCCCTTTTTGGGCATTTTTCCGCAGGAAGAACTTGGCGCCAAGGGGTTCGGCTGCTCTTTTTTGGGCGCGGCTGTGCCCGCGGCCTATTTTTGGCGCGGGGAGGGGGTGGGCAAAGTCTCGGCCCATTCCGAGTCCGGCGGACGAACTTCGCCCGCCCCACGCCCCAAGGCTATAGCCCACCCCCTTTTTGGGCATTTTTCCGCAGGACGAACTTGGCGCCAAGGGGTTCGGCTGCTCTTTTTTGGGCGCGGCTGTGCCCGCGGCCTATTTTTGGCGCGGGGAGGGGGTGGGCAAAGTCTCGGCCCATTCCGAGTCCGGCGGACGAACTTCGCCCGCCCCACGCCCCAAGGCTATAGCCCACCCCCTTTTTGGGCATTTTTCCGCAGGACGAACTTGGCGCCAAGGGGTTCGGCTGCTCTTTTTTGGGCGCGGCTGTGCCCGCGGCCTATTTTTGGTGCGGGGAGGGGGTGGGCAAAGTCTCGGCCCATTCCGAGTCCGGCGGACGAACTTCGCCCGCCCCACGCCCCAAGGCTATAGCCCACCCCCTTTTTGGGCATTTTTCCGCAGGACGAACTTGGCGCCAAGGGGTTCGGCTGCTCTTTTTTGGGCGCGGCTGTGCCCGCGGCCTATTTTTGGCGCGGGGAGGGGGTGGGCAAAGTCTCGGCCCATTCCGAGTCCGGCGGACGAACTTCGCCCGCCCCACGCCCCAAGGCTATAGCCCACCCCCTTTTTGGGCATTTTTCCGCAGGACGAACTTGGCGCCAAGGGGTTCGGCTGCTCTTTTTTGGGCGCGGCTGTGCCCGCGGCCTATTTTTGGCGCGGGGAGGGGGTGGGCAAAGTCTCGGCCCATTCCGAGTCCGGCGGACGAACTTCGCCCGCCCCACGCCCCAAGGCTATAGCCCACCCCCTTTTTGGGCATTTTTCCGCAGGACGAACTTGGCGCCAAGGGGTTCGGCTGCTCTTTTTTGGGCGCGGCTGTGCCCGCGGCCTATTTTTGGCGCGGGGAGGGGGTGGGCAAAGTCTCGGCCCATTCCGAGTCCGGCGGACGAACTTCGCCCGCCCCACGCCCCAAGGCTATAGCCCACCCCCTTTTTGGGCATTTTTCCGCAGGACGAACTTGGCGCCAAGGGGTTCGGCTGCTCTTTTTTGGGCGCGGCTGTGCCCGCGGCCTATTTTTGGCGCGGGGAGGGGGTGGGCAAAGTCTCGGCCCATTCCGAGTCCGGCGGACGAACTTCGCCCGCCCCACGCCCCAAGGCTATAGCCCACCCCCTTTTTGGGCATTTTTCCGCAGGACGAACTTGGCGCCAAGGGGTTCGGCTGCTCTTTTTTGGGCGCGGCTGTGCCCGCGGCCTATTTTTGGCGCGGGGAGGGGGTGGGCAAAGTCTCGGCCCATTCCGAGTCCGGCGGACGAACTTCGCCCGCCCCACGCCCCAAGGCTATAGCCCACCCCCTTTTTGGGCATTTTTCCGCAGGACGAACTTGGCGCCAAGGGGTTCGGCTGCTCTTTTTTGGGCGCGGCTGTGCCCGCGGCCTATTTTTGGCGCGGGGAGGGGGTGGGCAAAGTCTCGGCCCATTCCGAGTCCGGCGGACGAACTTCGCCCGCCCCACGCCCCAAGGCTATAGCCCACCCCCTTTTTGGGCATTTTTCCGCAGGACGAACTTGGCGCCAAGGGGTTCGGCTGCTCTTTTTTGGGCGCGGCTGTGCCCGCGGCCTATTTTTGGCGCGGGGAGGGGGTGGGCAAAGTCTCGGCCCATTCCGAGTCCGGCGGACGAACTTCGCCCGCCCCACGCCCCAAGGCTATAGCCCACCCCCTTTTTGGGCATTTTTCCGCAGGACGAACTTGGCGCCAAGGGGTTCGGCTGCTCTTTTTTGGGCGCGGCTGTGCCCGCGGCCTATTTTTGGCGCGGGGAGGGGGTGGGCAAAGTCTCGGCCCATTCCGAGTCCGGCGGACGAACTTCGCCCGCCCCACGCCCCAAGGCTATAGCCCACCCCCTTTTTGGGCATTTTTCCGCAGGACGAACTTGGCGCCAAGGGGTTCGGCTGCTCTTTTTTGGGCGCGGCTGTGCCCGCGGCCTATTTTTGGCGCGGGGAGGGGGTGGGCAAAGTCTCGGCCCATTCCGAGTCCGGCGGACGAACTTCGCCCGCCCCACGCCCCAAGGCTATAGCCCACCCCCTTTTTGGGCATTTTTCCGCAGGACGAACTTGGCGCCAAGGGGTTCGGCTGCTCTTTTTTGGGCGCGGCTGTGCCCGCGGCCTATTTTTGGCGCGGGGAGGGGGTGGGCAAAGTCTCGGCCCATTCCGAGTCCGGCGGACGAACTTCGCCCGCCCCACGCCCCAAGGCTATAGCCCACCCCCTTTTTGGGCATTTTTCCGCAGGACGAACTTGGCGCCAAGGGGTTCGGCTGCTCTTTTTTGGGCGCGGCTGTGCCCGCGGCCTATTTTTGGCGCGGGGAGGGGGTGGGCAAAGTCTCGGCCCATTCCGAGTCCGGCGGACGAACTTCGCCCGCCCCACGCCCCAAGGCTATAGCCCACCCCCTTTTTGGGCATTTTTCCGCAGGACGAACTTGGCGCCAAGGGGTTCGGCTGCTCTTTTTTGGGCGCGGCTGTGCCCGCGGCCTATTTTTGGCGCGGGGAGGGGGTGGGCAAAGTCTCGGCCCATTCCGAGTCCGGCGGACGAACTTCGCCCGCCCCACGCCCCAAGGCTATAGCCCACCCCCTTTTTGGGCATTTTTCCGCAGGACGAACTTGGCGCCAAGGGGTTCGGCTGCTCTTTTTTGGGCGCGGCTGTGCCCGCGGCCTATTTTTGGCGCGGGGAGGGGGTGGGCAAAGTCTCGGCCCATTCCGAGTCCGGCGGACGAACTTCGCCCGCCCCACGCCCCAAGGCTATAGCCCACCCCCTTTTTGGGCATTTTTCCGCAGGACGAACTTGGCGCCAAGGGGTTCGGCTGCTCTTTTTTGGGCGCGGCTGTGCCCGCGGCCTATTTTTGGCGCGGGGAGGGGGTGGGCAAAGTCTCGGCCCATTCCGAGTCCGGCGGACGAACTTCGCCCGCCCCACGCCCCAAGGCTATAGCCCACCCCCTTTTTGGGCATTTTTCCGCAGGACGAACTTGGCGCCAAGGGGTTCGGCTGCTCTTTTTTGGGCGCGGCTGTGCCCGCGGCCTATTTTTGGCGCGGGGAGGGGGTGGGCAAAGTCTCGGCCCATTCCGAGTCCGGCGGACGAACTTCGCCCGCCCCACGCCCCAAGGCTATAGCCCACCCCCTTTTTGGGCATTTTTCCGCAGGACGAACTTGGCGCCAAGGGGTTCGGCTGCTCTTTTTTGGGCGCGGCTGTGCCCGCGGCCTATTTTTGGCGCGGGGAGGGGGTGGGCAAAGTCTCGGCCCATTCCGAGTCCGGCGGACGAACTTCGCCCGCCCCACGCCCCAAGGCTATAGCCCACCCCCTTTTTGGGCATTTTTCCGCAGGACGAACTTGGCGCCAAGGGGTTCGGCTGCTCTTTTTTGGGCGCGGCTGTGCCCGCGGCCTATTTTTGGCGCGGGGAGGGGGTGGGCAAAGTCTCGGCCCATTCCGAGTCCGGCGGACGAACTTCGCCCGCCCCACGCCCCAAGGCTATAGCCCACCCCCTTTTTGGGCATTTTTCCGCAGGACGAACTTGGCGCCAAGGGGTTCGGCTGCTCTTTTTTGGGCGCGGCTGTGCCCGCGGCCTATTTTTGGCGCGGGGAGGGGGTGGGCAAAGTCTCGGCCCATTCCGAGTCCGGCGGACGAACTTCGCCCGCCCCACGCCCCAAGGCTATAGCCCACCCCCTTTTTGGGCATTTTTCCGCAGGACGAACTTGGCGCCAAGGGGTTCGGCTGCTCTTTTTTGGGCGCGGCTGTGCCCGCGGCCTATTTTTGGCGCGGGGAGGGGGTGGGCAAAGTCTCGGCCCATTCCGAGTCCGGCGGACGAACTTCGCCCGCCCCACGCCCCAAGGCTATAGCCCACCCCCTTTTTGGGCATTTTTCCGCAGGACGAACTTGGCGCCAAGGGGTTCGGCTGCTCTTTTTTGGGCGCGGCTGTGCCCGCGGCCTATTTTTGGCGCGGGGAGGGGGTGGGCAAAGTCTCGGCCCATTCCGAGTCCGGCGGACGAACTTCGCCCGCCCCACGCCCCAAGGCTATAGCCCACCCCCTTTTTGGGCATTTTTCCGCAGGACGAACTTGGCGCCAAGGGGTTCGGCTGCTCTTTTTTGGGCGCGGCTGTGCCCGCGGCCTATTTTTGGCGCGGGGAGGGGGTGGGCAAAGTCTCGGCCCATTCCGAGTCCGGCGGACGAACTTCGCCCGCCCCACGCCCCAAGGCTATAGCCCACCCCCTTTTTGGGCATTTTTCCGCAGGACGAACTTGGCGCCAAGGGGTTCGGCTGCTCTTTTTTGGGCGCGGCTGTGCCCGCGGCCTATTTTTGGCGCGGGGAGGGGGTGGGCAAAGTCTCGGCCCATTCCGAGTCCGGCGGACGAACTTCGCCCGCCCCACGCCCCAAGGCTATAGCCCACCCCCTTTTTGGGCATTTTTCCGCAGGACGAACTTGGCGCCAAGGGGTTCGGCTGCTCTTTTTTGGGCGCGGCTGTGCCCGCGGCCTATTTTTGGCGCGGGGAGGGGGTGGGCAAAGTCTCGGCCCATTCCGAGTCCGGCGGACGAACTTCGCCCGCCCCACGCCCCAAGGCTATAGCCCACCCCCTTTTTGGGCATTTTTCCGCAGGACGAACTTGGCGCCAAGGGGTTCGGCTGCTCTTTTTTGGGCGCGGCTGTGCCCGCGGCCTATTTTTGGCGCGGGGAGGGGGTGGGCAAAGTCTCGGCCCATTCCGAGTCCGGCGGACGAACTTCGCCCGCCCCACGCCCCAAGGCTATAGCCCACCCCCTTTTTGGGCATTTTTCCGCAGGACGAACTTGGCGCCAAGGGGTTCGGCTGCTCTTTTTTGGGCGCGGCTGTGCCCGCGGCCTATTTTTGGCGCGGGGAGGGGGTGGGCAAAGTCTCGGCCCATTCCGAGTCCGGCGGACGAACTTCGCCCGCCCCACGCCCCAAGGCTATAGCCCACCCCCTTTTTGGGCATTTTTCCGCAGGACGAACTTGGCGCCAAGGGGTTCGGCTGCTCTTTTTTGGGCGCGGCTGTGCCCGCGGCCTATTTTTGGCGCGGGGAGGGGGGTGGGCAAAGTCTCGGCCCATTCCGAGTCCGGCGGACGAACTTCGCCCGCCCCACGCCCCAAGGCTATAGCCCACCCCCTTTTTGGGCATTTTTCCGCAGGACGAACTTGGCGCCAAGGGGTTCGGCTGCTCTTTTTTGGGCGCGGCTGTGCCCGCGGCCTATTTTTGGCGCGGGGAGGGGGTGGGCAAAGTCTCGGCCCATTCCGAGTCCGGCGGACGAACTTCGCCCGCCCCACGCCCCAAGGCTATAGCCCACCCCCTTTTTGGGCATTTTTCCGCAGGACGAACTTGGCGCCAAGGGGTTCGGCTGCTCTTTTTTGGGCGCGGCTGTGCCCGCGGCCTATTTTTGGCGCGGGGAGGGGGTGGGCAAAGTCTCGGCCCATTCCGAGTCCGGCGGACGAACTTCGCCCGCCCCACGCCCCAAGGCTATAGCCCACCCCCTTTTTGGGCATTTTTCCGCAGGACGAACTTGGCGCCAAGGGGTTCGGCTGCTCTTTTTTGGGCGCGGCTGTGCCCGCGGCCTATTTTTGGCGCGGGGAGGGGGTGGGCAAAGTCTCGGCCCATTCCGAGTCCGGCGGACGAACTTCGCCCGCCCCACGCCCCAAGGCTATAGCCCACCCCCTTTTTGGGCATTTTTCCGCAGGACGAACTTGGCGCCAAGGGGTTCGGCTGCTCTTTTTTGGGCGCGGCTGTGCCCGCGGCCTATTTTTGGCGCGGGGAGGGGGTGGGCAAAGTCTCGGCCCATTCCGAGTCCGGCGGACGAACTTCGCCCGCCCCACGCCCCAAGGCTATAGCCCACCCCCTTTTTGGGCATTTTTCCGCAGGACGAACTTGGCGCCAAGGGGTTCGGCTGCTCTTTTTTGGGCGCGGCTGTGCCCGCGGCCTATTTTTGGCGCGGGGAGGGGGTGGGCAAAGTCTCGGCCCATTCCGAGTCCGGCGGACGAACTTCGCCCGCCCCACGCCCCAAGGCTATAGCCCACCCCCTTTTTGGGCATTTTTCCGCAGGACGAACTTGGCGCCAAGGGGTTCGGCTGCTCTTTTTTGGGCGCGGCTGTGCCCGCGGCCTATTTTTGGCGCGGGGAGGGGGTGGGCAAAGTCTCGGCCCATTCCGAGTCCGGCGGACGAACTTCGCCCGCCCCACGCCCCAAGGCTATAGCCCACCCCCTTTTTGGGCATTTTTCCGCAGGACGAACTTGGCGCCAAGGGGTTCGGCTGCTCTTTTTTGGGCGCGGCTGTGCCCGCGGCCTATTTTTGGCGCGGGGAGGGGGTGGGCAAAGTCTCGGCCCATTCCGAGTCCGGCGGACGAACTTCGCCCGCCCCACGCCCCAAGGCTATAGCCCACCCCCTTTTTGGGCATTTTTCCGCAGGACGAACTTGGCGCCAAGGGGTTCGGCTGCTCTTTTTTGGGCGCGGCTGTGCCCGCGGCCTATTTTTGGCGCGGGGAGGGGGTGGGCAAAGTCTCGGCCCATTCCGAGTCCGGCGGACGAACTTCGCCCGCCCCACGCCCCAAGGCTATAGCCCACCCCCTTTTTGGGCATTTTTCCGCAGGACGAACTTGGCGCCAAGGGGTTCGGCTGCTCTTTTTTGGGCGCGGCTGTGCCCGCGGCCTATTTTTGGCGCGGGGAGGGGGTGGGCAAAGTCTCGGCCCATTCCGAGTCCGGCGGACGAACTTCGCCCGCCCCACGCCCCAAGGCTATAGCCCACCCCCTTTTTGGGCATTTTTCCGCAGGACGAACTTGGCGCCAAGGGGTTCGGCTGCTCTTTTTTGGGCGCGGCTGTGCCCGCGGCCTATTTTTGGCGCGGGGAGGGGGTGGGCAAAGTCTCGGCCCATTCCGAGTCCGGCGGACGAACTTCGCCCGCCCCACGCCCCAAGGCTATAGCCCACCCCCTTTTTGGGCATTTTTCCGCAGGACGAACTTGGCGCCAAGGGGTTCGGCTGCTCTTTTTTGGGCGCGGCTGTGCCCGCGGCCTATTTTTGGCACGGGGAGGGGGTGGGCAAAGTCTCGGCCCATTCCGAGTCCGGCGGACGAACTTCGCCAGCCCCACGCCCCAAGGCTATAGCCCACCCCCTTTTTGGGACATTTTTCCGCGGGACGAACTTGGCGCCAAGGGGTTCGGCTGCTCTTTTTTGGGCGCGGCTGTGCCCGCGGCCTATTTTTGCCGCGGGGAGGGGGTGGGCAAAGTCTCGGCCCATTCCGAGTCCGGCGGACGAACTTCGCCCGCCCCACGCCCCAAGGCTATAGCCCACCCCCTTTTTGGGCATTTTTCCGCAGGACGAACTTGGCGCCAAGGGGTTCGGCTGCTCTTTTTTGGGCGCGGCTGTGCCCGCGGCCTATTTTTGGCGCGGGGAGGGGGTGGGCAAAGTCTCGGCCCATTCCGAGTCCGGCGGACGAACTTCGCCAGGCCCCACGCCCCAAGGCTATAGCCCACCCCCTTTTTGGGCATTTTTCCGCAGGACGAACTTGGCGCCAAGGGGTTCGGCTGCTCTTTTTTGGGCGCGGCTGTGCCCGCGGCCTATTTTTGGCGCGGGGAGGGGGTGGGCAAAGTCTCGGCCCATTCCGAGTCCGGCGGACGAACTTCGCCCGCCCCACGCCCCAAGGCTATAGCCCACCCCCTTTTTGGGCATTTTTCCGCAGGACGAACTTGGCGCCAAGGGGTTCGGCTGCTCTTTTTTGGGCGCGGCTGTGCCCGCGGCCTATTTTTGGCGCGGGGAGGGGGTGGGCAAAGTCTCGGCCCATTCCGAGTCCGGCGGACGAACTTCGCCCGCCCCACGCCCCAAGGCTATAGCCCACCCCCTTTTTGGGCATTTTTCCGCAGGACGAACTTGGCGCCAAGGGGTTCGGCTGCTCTTTTTTGGGCGCGGCTGTGCCCGCGGCCTATTTTTGGCGCGGGGAGGGGGTGGGCAAAGTCTCGGCCCATTCCGAGTCCGGCGGACGAACTTCGCCCGCCCCACGCCCCAAGGCTATAGCCCACCCCCTTTTTGGGCATTTTTCCGCAGGACGAACTTGGCGCCAAGGGGTTCGGCTGCTCTTTTTTGGGCGCGGCTGTGCCCGCGGCCTATTTTTGGCGCGGGGAGGGGGTGGGCAAAGTCTCGGCCCATTCCGAGTCCGGCGGACGAACTTCGCCCGCCCCACGCCCCAAGGCTATAGCCCACCCCCTTTTTGGGCATTTTTCCGCAGGACGAACTTGGCGCCAAGGGGTTCGGCTGCTCTTTTTTGGGCGCGGCTGTGCCCGCGGCCTATTTTTGGCACGGGGAGGGGGTGGGCAAAGTCTCGGCCCATTCCGAGTCCGGCGGACGAACTTCGCCAGCCCCACGCCCCAAGGCTATAGCCCACCCCCTTTTTGGGCATTTTTCCGCAGGACGAACTTGGCGCCAAGGGGTTCGGCTGCTCTTTTTTGGGCGCGGCTGTGCCCGCGGCCTATTTTTGGTGCGGGGAGGGGGTGGGCAAAGTCTCGGCCCATTCCGAGTCCGGCGGACGAACTTCGCCCGCCCCACGCCCCAAGGCTATAGCCCACCCCCTTTTTGGGCATTTTTCCGCAGGACGAACTTGGCGCCAAGGGGTTCGGCTGCTCTTTTTTGGGCGCGGCTGTGCCCGCGGCCTATTTTTGGCGCGGGGAGGGGGTGGGCAAAGTCTCGGCCCATTCCGAGTCCGGCGGACGAACTTCGCCCGCCCCACGCCCCAAGGCTATAGCCCACCCCCTTTTTGGGCATTTTTCCGCAGGACGAACTTGGCGCCAAGGGGTTCGGCTGCTCTTTTTTGGGCGCGGCTGTGCCCGCGGCCTATTTTTGGCGCGGGGAGGGGGTGGGCAAAGTCTCGGCCCATTCCGAGTCCGGCGGACGAACTTCGCCCGCCCCACGCCCCAAGGCTATAGCCCACCCCCTTTTTGGGCATTTTTCCGCAGGACGAACTTGGCGCCAAGGGGTTCGGCTGCTCTTTTTTGGGCGCGGCTGTGCCCGCGGCCTATTTTTGGCGCGGGGAGGGGGTGGGCAAAGTCTCGGCCCATTCCGAGTCCGGCGGACGAACTTCGCCCGCCCCACGCCCCAAGGCTATAGCCCACCCCCTTTTTGGGCATTTTTCCGCAGGACGAACTTGGCGCCAAGGGGTTCGGCTGCTCTTTTTTGGGCGCGGCTGTGCCCGCGGCCTATTTTTGGCGCGGGGAGGGGGTGGGCAAAGTCTCGGCCCATTCCGAGTCCGGCGGACGAACTTCGCCCGCCCCACGCCCCAAGGCTATAGCCCACCCCCTTTTTGGGCATTTTTCCGCAGGACGAACTTGGCGCCAAGGGGTTCGGCTGCTCTTTTTTGGGCGCGGCTGTGCCCGCGGCCTATTTTTGGCGCGGGGAGGGGGTGGGCAAAGTCTCGGCCCATTCCGAGTCCGGCGGACGAACTTCGCCCGCCCCACGCCCCAAGGCTATAGCCCACCCCCTTTTTGGGCATTTTTCCGCAGGACGAACTTGGCGCCAAGGGGTTCGGCTGCTCTTTTTTGGGCGCGGCTGTGCCCGCGGCCTATTTTTGGCGCGGGGAGGGGGTGGGCAAAGTCTCGGCCCATTCCGAGTCCGGCGGACGAACTTCGCCCGCCCCACGCCCCAAGGCTATAGCCCACCCCCTTTTTGGGCATTTTTCCGCAGGACGAACTTGGCGCCAAGGGGTTCGGCTGCTCTTTTTTGGGCGCGGCTGTGCCCGCGGCCTATTTTTGGCGCGGGGAGGGGGTGGGCAAAGTCTCGGCCCATTCCGAGTCCGGCGGACGAACTTCGCCCGCCCCACGCCCCAAGGCTATAGCCCACCCCCTTTTTGGGCATTTTTCCGCAGGACGAACTTGGCGCCAAGGGGTTCGGCTGCTCTTTTTTGGGCGCGGCTGTGCCCGCGGCCTATTTTTGGCACGGGGAGGGGGTGGGCAAAGTCTCGGCCCATTCCGAGTCCGGCGGACGAACTTCGCCAGCCCCACGCCCCAAGGCTATAGCCCACCCCCTTTTTGGGACATTTTTCCGCAGGACGAACTTGGCGCCAAGGGGTTCGGCTGCTCTTTTTTGGGCGCGGCTGTGCCCGCGGCCTATTTTTGGCGCGGGGAGGGGGTGGGCAAAGTCTCGGCCCATTCCGAGTCCGGCGGACGAACTTCGCCCGCCCCACGCCCCAAGGCTATAGCCCACCCCCTTTTTGGGCATTTTTCCGCAGGACGAACTTGGCGCCAAGGGGTTCGGATGCTCTTTTTTGGGCGCGGCTGTGCCCGCGGCCTATTTTTGGCGCGGGGAGGGGGTGGGCAAACTCTCGGCCCATTCCGAGTCCGGCGGACGAACTTCGCCAGCCCCACGCCCCAAGGCTATAGCCCACCCCCTTTTTGGGACTTTTTCTGCAGGACGAACTTGGCGCCAAGGGGTTCGGCTGCTCTTTTTTGGGCGCGGCTGTGCCCGCGGCCTATTTTTGGCGCGGGGAGGGGGTGGGCAAAGTCTCGGCCCATTCCGAGTCCGGCGGACGAACTTCGCCCGCCCCACGCCCCAAGGCTATAGCCCACCCCCTTTTTGGGCATTTTTCCGCAGGACGAACTTGGCGCCAAGGGGTTCGGCTGCTCTTTTTTGGGCGCGGCTGTGCCCGCGGCCTATTTTTGGCGCGGGGAGGGGGGTGGGCAAAGTCTCGGCCCATTCCGAGTCCGGCGGACGAACTTCGCCAGCCCCACGCCCCAAGGCTATAGCCCACCCCCTTTTTGGGCATTTTTCCGCAGGACGAACTTGGCGCCAAGGGGTTCGGCTGCTCTTTTTTGGGCGCGGCTGTGCCCGCGGCCTATTTTTGGCGCGAGGAGGGGGTGGGCAAAGTCTCGGCCCATTCCGAGTCCGGCGGACGAACTTCGCCCGCCCCACGCCCCAAGGCTATAGGCCACCCCCTTTTTGGGCATTTTTCCGCAGGACGAACTTGGCGCCAAGGGGTTCAGCTGCTCTTTTTTGTGCGCGGCTGTGCCCGCGGCCTATTTTTGGCGCGGGGAGGGGGTGGGCAAAGTCTCGGCCCATTTCGAGTCCGGCGGACGAACTTCGCCCGCCCCACGCCCCAAGGCTATAGCCCACCCCCTTTTTGGGCATTTTTCCGCAGAACGAACTTGGCGCCAAGGGGTTCGGCTGCTCTTTTTTGGGCGCGGCTGTGCCCGCGGCCTATTTTTGGCGCGGGGAGGGGTTGGCAAAGTCTCAGCCCATTCCGAGTCCGGCGGACGAACTTCGCCCGCCCCACGCCCCAAGGCTATAGCCCACCCCCTTTTTGGGCATTTTTCTGCAGGCCGAACTTGGCGCCAAGGGGTTCGGCTGCTCTTTTTTGGGCGCGGCTGTGCCCGCGGCCTATTTTTAGCGCGGGGAGGGGGTGGGCAAAGTCTCGGCCCATTCCGAGTCCGGCGGACGAACTTCGCCCGCCCCACGCCCCAAGGCTATAGCCCACCCCCTTTTTGGGCATTTTTCCGCCGGACGAACTTGGCGCCAAAGGGTTTCGGCTGCTCTTTTTTGGGCGCGGCTGTGCCCGCGGCCTATTTTTGGCGCGGGGAGGGGGTGGGCAAAGTCTCGGCCCATTCCGAGTACGGCGGATGAACTTCGCCAGCCCCACGCCCCAAGGCTATAGCCCACGCCCTTTTTGGGACTTTTTCCGCAGGACGAACTTGGCGCCAAGGGGTTCCGCTGCTCTTTTTTGGGCGCGGCTGTGCCCGCGGCCTAGTTTTGGCGTGGGGAGGGGGTGGGCAAAGTCTCGGCCCATTCCGAGTCCGGCGGACGAACTTCGCCAGCCCCACGCCCCAAGGCTATAGCCCACCCCCTTTTTGGGCATTTTTCCGCAGGGCGAACTTGGCGCCAAGGGGTTCGGCTAATCTTTTTTGGGCGCGGCTGTGCCCGCGGCCTATTTTTGGTGCGGGGAGGGGGTGGGCAAAGTCTCGGCCCATTCCGAGTCCGTCGGACGAACTTCGTCCGCGCCACGCCCCAAGGCTATAGCCCACCCCCTTTTTGGGCATTTTTCCGCAGGACGAACTTGGCGCCAAGGGGTTCGGCTGCTCTTTTTTGGGCGCGGCTGTGCCCGCGGCCTATTTTTGGCGCGGGGAGGGGGTGGGCAAAGTCTCGGCCCATTCCGAGTCCGACGGACGGACTTCGCCAGCCCCACGCCCCAAGGCTATAGCCCACCCCCTTTTTGGGCATTTTTCCGCTGGACGAACTTGGCGCCAAGGGGTTCGGCTGCTCTTTTTTGGGCGCGGCTGTGCCCGCGGCCTATTTTTGGCGCGGGGAGGGGGTGGGCAAAGTCTCGGCCCATTCCGAGTCCGGCGGACGAACTTCGCCAGCCCCATGCCCAAAGGCTATGCCCACCCCCTTTTTGGGACTTTTTCCGCAGGACGAACTTGGCGCCAAGGGGTTCGGCTGCTCTTTTTTGGGCGCGGCTGTGCCCGCGGACTATTTTTGGCGCGGGGAGGGGGTGGGCAAAGTCTCGGCCCATTCCGAGTCCGGCGGACGAACTTCGACCGCCGCACGCCCCAAGGCTATAGCCCACCCCCTTTTTGGGCATTTTTCCGCAGGACGAACTTGGCGCCAAGGGGTTCGGCTGCTCTTTTTTGGGCGCGGCTGTGCCCGCGGCCTATTTTTGGCGCGGGGAGGGGGTGGGCAAAGTCTCGGCTCATTCCGAGTCCGGCGGACGAACTTCGCCCGCCCCACGCCCCAAGGCTATAGCCCACCCCCTTTTTGGGCATTTTTCCGCAGGACGAACTTGGCGCCAAGGGGTTCGGCTGCTCTTTTTTCGGCGCGGCTGTGCCCGCGGCCTATTTTTGGCACGGGGAGGGGGTGGGCAAAGTCTCGGCCCATTCCGAGTCCGGCGTACGAACTTCGCCAGCCCCACGCCCCAAGGCTATAGCCCACCCCCTTTTTGGGCATTTTTCCGCAGGACGAACTTGGCGCCAAGGGGTTCGGCTGCCCTTTTTTGGGCGCGGCTGTGCCCGCGGCCTATTTTTGGCGCGGGGATGGGGTGGGCAAAGTCTCGGCCCATTCCGAGTCCGGCGGACGAACTTCGCCTGCCCTACGCCCCAAGGCTATAGCCCACCCCCTTTTTGGGCATTTTTCCGCAGGACGAACTTGGCGCCAAGGGGTTCGGCTGCTCTTTTTTGGGCGCGGCTGTGCCCGCGGCCTATTTTTGGTGCGGGGAGGGGGTGGGCAAAGTCTCGGCCCATTCCGAGTCCAGCGGACGAACTTCGCCAGCCCCACGCCCCAAGGCTATAGCCCACCCCCTTTTTGGGACTTTTTCCGCAGGACGAACTTGGCGCCAAGGGGTTCGGCTGCTCTTTTTTGGGCGTGGCTGTGCCCGCGGCCTATTTTTGGCGCGGGGAGGGGGTGGGCAAAGTCTCGGCCCATTCCGAGTCCGGCGGACGAACTTCGCCCGGCCCACGCCCCAAGGCTATAGCCCACCCCCTTTTTGGGCATTTTTTCGCAGGACGAACTTGGCACCAAGGGGTTCGGCTGCTCTTTTTTGGGCGCGGCTGTGCCCGCGGCTTATTTTTGGCGCGGGGAGGGGGTGGGCAAAGTCTCGGCCCATTCCGAGACCGGCGGACGAACTTCGCCCGCCCCACGCCCCAAGGCTATAGCCCACCCCCTTTTTGGGCATTTTTCCGCAGGACGAACTTGGCGCCAAGGGGTTCGGCTGCCCTTTTTTGGGCGCGGCTGTGCCCGCGGCCTATTTTTGGCGCGGGGAGGGGGTGGGCAAAGTCTCGGCCCATTCCGAGTCCAGCGGACGAACTTCGCCAGCCCCACGCCCCAAGGCTATAGCCCACCCCCTTTTTGGGACTTGTTCCGCAGGACGAACTTGGCGCCAAGGGGTTCGGCTGCTCTTTTTTGGGCGCGGCTGTGCCCACGGCCTATTTTTGGCGCGGGGAGGGGGTGGGCAAAGTCTCGGCCCATTCCGAGTCCGGCGGACGAACTTCGCCAGCCCCACGCCCCAAGGCTATAGCCCACACCCTTTTTGGGACTTTTTCCGCAGGACGAACTTGGCGCCAAGGGGTTCGGCTGCTCTTTTTTGGGCACGGCTGTGCCCGCGGCCTATTTTTGGCGCGGGGAGGGGGTGGGCAAAGTCTCAGCCCATTCCGAGTCCGGCGGACGAACTTCGCCCGCCCCACGCCCCAAGGCTATAGCCCACCCCCTTTTTGGGCATTTTTCCGCAGGACGAACTTGGCGCCAAGGGGTTCGGCTGCTCTTTTTTGGGCGCGGCTGTACCCGCTGCCTATTTTTGGCGCGGGGAGGGGGTGGGCAAAGTCTCGGCCCATTCCGAGTCCGGCGGACGAACTTCGCCCGCCCCACGCCCCAAGGCTATAGCCCACCCCCTTTTTGGGCATTTTTCCGCAGGACGAACTTGGCGCCAAGGGGTTCGGCTGCTCTTTTTTGGGAGCGGCTGTGCCCGCGGCCTATTTTTGGCGCGGGGAGGGGGTGGGCAAAGTCTCGGCCCATTCCGAGTCCAGCGGACGAACTTCGCCAGCCCCACGCCCCAAGGCTATAGCCCACCCCCTTTTTGGGACTTTTTCCGCAGGACGAACTTGGCGCCAAGGGGTTCGGCTGCTCTTTTTTGGGCGCGGCTGTGCCCGCGGCCTATTTTTGACGCGGGGAGGGGGTGGGCAAAGTCTCGGCCCATTCCGAGTCCGGCGTATGAACTTCGCCAGCCCCACGCCCCAAGGCTATAGCCCACCCCCTTTTTGGGCATTTTTCCGCAGGACGAACTTGGCGCCAAGGGGTTCGGCTGCTCTTTTTTGGGCGCGGCTGTGCCCGCGGCCTATTTTTGGCGTGGGGATGGGGTGGGCAAAGTCTCGGCCCATTCCGAGTCCGGCGGACGAACTTCGCCCGCCCCACGCCCCAAGGCTATAGCCCACCCCCTTTTTGGGCATTTTTCCGCAGGACGAACTTCGCGCCAAGGGGTTCGGCTGCTCTTTTTTGGGCGCGGCTGTGCCCGCGGCCTATTTTTGGCGCGGGGAGGGGGTGGGCAAAGGCTATAGCCCATTCCGAGTCCGGCGGACGAACTTCGCCAGCCCCACGCCCCAAGGCTATAGCCCACCCTCTTTTTGGGCATTTTTCCGCAGGACGAACTTGGCGCCAAGGGGTTCGGCTGCTCTTTTTTGGGCGCGGCTGTGCCCGCTGCCTATTTTTGTCGCGGGGAGGGGGTGGGCAAAGTCTCGGCCCATTCCGAGTCCGGCGGACGAACTTCGCCAGCCCCACGCCCCAAGGCTATAGCCCACCCCCTTTTTGGGCATTTTTCCGCAGTACGAACTTGGCGCCAAGGGGTTCGGCTGCTCTTTTTTGGGCGCGGCTGTGACCGCGGCCTATTTTTGGCGCGGGGAGGGGGTGGGCAAAGTCTCGGCCCATTCCGAGTCCGGCGGACGAACTTCGCCCGCCCCACGCCCCAAGGCTATAGCCCACCCCCTTTTTGGGCATTTTTCCGCAGGACGAACTTGGCGCCAAGGGGTTCGGCTGCTCTTTTTTGGGCGCGGCTGTGCCCACGGCCTATTTTTGGCGCGGGGAGGGGGTGGGCAAAGTCTCGGCCCATTCCGAGTCCGGCGGACGAACTTCGCCAGCCCCACGCCCCAAGGCTATAGCCCACACCCTTTTTGGGACTTTTTCCGCAGGACGAACTTGGCGCCAAGGGGTTCGGCTGCTCTTTTTTGGGCGCGGCTGTGCCCGCGGCCTATTTTTGGCGCGGGGAGGGGGTGGGCAAAGTCTCGGCCCATTCCGAGTCCGGCGGACGAACTTCACCCGCCCCACGCCCCAAGGCTATAGCCCACCCCCTTTTTGGGCATTTTTCCGCAGGACGAACTTGGCGCCAAGGGGTTCGGCTGCTCTTTTTTTGGCGCGGCTGTGCCCGCGGCCTATTTTTGGCGGGGGAGGGGGTGGGCAAAGTCTCGGCCCATTCCGAGTCCGGCGGACGAACTTCGCCCGCCCCACGCCCCAAGGCTATAGCCCACCCCCTTTTTGGGCATTTTTCCGCAGGACGAACTTGGCGCCAAGGGGTTCGGCTGCTCTTTTTTGGGCGCGGCTGTGCCCGCGGCCTATTTTTGGCGCGGGGAGGGGGTGGGCAAAGTCTCGGCCCATTCCGAGTCCGGCGGACGAACTTCGCCAGCCCCACGCCCCAAGGCTATAGCCCACCCCCTTTTTGGGCATTTTTCCGCAGGACGAACTTGGCGCCAAGGGGTTCGGCTGCTCTTTTTTGGGCGCGGCTGTGCCCGCGGCCTATTTTTGGCGCGGGGAGGGGGTGGGCAAAGTCTCGGCCCATTCCGAGTCCGGCGGACGAACTTCGCCCGCCCCACGCCCCAAGGCTATAGCCCACCCCCTTTTTGGGCATTTTTCCGCAGGACGAACTTGGCGCCAAGGGGTTCGGCTGCTCTTTTTTGGGCGCGGCTGTGCCCGCGGCCTATTTTTGGCGCGGGGAGGGGGTAGGCAAAGTCTCGGCCCATTCCGAGTCCGGAAGACGAACTTCGCCCGCCCCACGCCCCAAGGCTATAGCCCACCCCCTTTTTGGGCATTTTTCCGCAGGACGAACTTGGCGCCAAGGGGTTCGGCTGCTCTTTTTTGGGCGCGGCTGTGCCCACGGCCTATTTTTGGCGCGGGGAGGGGGTGGGCAAAGTCTCGGCCCATTCCGAGTCCGGTGGACGAACTTCGCCAGCCCCACGCCCCAAGGCTATAGCCCACCCCCTTTTTGGGACTTTTTCCGCAGGACGAACTTGGCGCCAAGGGGTTCGGCTGCTCTTTTTTGGGCGCGGCTGTGCCCGCGGCCTATTTTTGGCGCGGGGAGGGGGTGGGCAAAGTCTCGGCCCATTCCGAGTCCGGCGGACGAACTTCACCCGCCCCACGCCCCAAGGCTATAGCCCACCCCCTTTTTGGGCATTTTTCCGCAGGACAAACTTGGCGCCAAGGGGTTCGGCTGCTCTTTTTTTGGCGCGGCTGTGCCCGCGGCCTATTTTTGGCGGGGGAGGGGGTGGGCAAAGTCTCGGCCCATTCCGAGTCCGGCGGACGAACTTCGCCCGCCCCACGCCCCAAGGCTATAGCCCACCCCCTTTTTGGGCATTTTTCCGCAGGACGAACTTGGCGCCAAGGGGTTCGGCTGCTCTTTTTTGGGTGCGGCTGTGCCCGCGCCCTATTTTTGGCGCGGGGAGGGGGTGGGCAAAGTCTCGGCCCATTCCGAGTCCGGCGGACGAACATCGCCAGCCCCACGCCCCAAGGCTATACCCACCCCCTTTTTGGGCATTTTTCCGCAGGACGAACTTGGCGCCAAGGGGTTCGGCTGCTTTTTTAGGGCGCGGCTGTGCCCGCGGCCTATTTTTGGTGTGGGGAGGGGGTGGGCAAAGTCTCGGCCCATTCCGAGTCCGGCGGACGAACTTCGCCCGCCCCACGCCCCAAGGCTATAGCCCACCCCCTTTTTGGGCATTTTTCCGCAGGACGAACTTGGCGCCAAGGGGTTCGGCTGCTCTTTTTTGGGCGCGGCTGTGCCCGCGGCCTATTTTTGGCGCGGGGAGGGGGTGGGCAAAGTCTCGGCCCATTCCGAGTCCGGCGGACGAAATTCGCCAGCCCCACGCCCCAAGGCTATAGCCCACCCCCTTTTTGGGACTCTTTCCGCAGGACGAACTTGGCGCCAAGGGGTTCGGCTGCTCTTTTTTGGGCGCGGCTGTGCCCGCGGCCTATTTTTGGCGCGGGGAGGGGGTGGGCAAAGTCTCGGCCCATTCCGAGTCCGGCGGACGAACTTCGCCCGCCCCACGCCCCAAGGCTATAGCCCACCCTCTTTTTGGGCATTTTTCCGCAGGACGAACTTGGCGCCAAAGGGTTCGGCTGCTCTTTTTTGGGCGCGGCTGTGCCCGCGGCCTATTTTTGGCGTGGGGAGGGGGTGGGCAAAGTCTCGGCCCATTCCGAGTCCGGCGGACGAACTTCGCCAGCCCCACGCCCCAAGGCTATAGCCCACCCCCTTTTTGGGACTTTTTCCGCAGGACGAACTTGGCGCCAAGGGGTTCGGCTGCTCTTCTTTGGGCGCGGCTGTGCCCGCGGCCTATTTTTGGCGCGGGGAGGGGGTGGGCAAAGTCTCGGCCCATTCCGAGTCCGGCGGACGAACTTCGCCCGCCCCACGCCCCAAGGCTATAGCCCACCCCCTTTTTGGGCATTTTTCCGCAGGACGAACTTGGCGCCAAGGGGTTCGGCTGGTCTTTTTTGGGCGCGGCTGTGCCCGCGGCCTATTTTTGGCGCGGGGAGGGGGTGGGCAAAGTCTCGGCCCATTCCGAGTCCGGCGGACGAACTTCGCCAGCCCCACGCCCCAAGGCTATAGCCCACCCCCTTTTTGGGACTTTTTCCGCAGGACGAACTTGGCGCCAAGGGGTTCGGCTGCTCTTTTTTGGGCGCGGCTGTGCCCGCGGCCTATTTTTGGCACGGGGAGGGGGTGGGCAAAGTCTCGGCCCATTCCGAGTCCGGCGGACGAACTTCGCCTGCCCCACGCCCCAAGGCTATAGCCCACCCCCTTTTTGGGCATTTTTCCGCCGGACGAACTTGACGCAAAGGGGTTCGGCAGCTCTTTTTTGGGCGCGGCTGTGCCCGCGGCCTATTTTTGGCGCGGGGAGGGGGTGGGCAAAGTCTCGGCCCATTCCGAGTCCGGCGGACGAACTTCGCCAGCCCCACGCCCCAAGGCTATAGCCCACCCCCTTTTTGGGCATTTTTCCGCAGGACGAACTTGGCGCCAAGGGGTTCGGCTGCTCTTATTTGGGCGCGGCTGTGCCCGCGGCCTATTTTTGGCACGGGGAGGGGGTGGGCAAAGTCTCGGCCCATTCCGAGTCTGGCGGACGAACTTCGCCAGCCCCACGCCCCAAGGCTATAGCCCACCCCCTTTTTGGGCATTTTTCCGCAGGACGAACTTGGCGCCAAGGGGTTCGGCTGCTCTTTTTTGGGCGCGGCTGTGCCCGCAGCCTATTTTTGGCGTGGGGAGGGGGTGGGCAAAGTCTCGGCCCATTCCGAGTCCGGCGGACGAACTTCGCCCGCCCCACGCCCCAAGGCTATAGCCCACCCCCTTTTTGGGCATTTTTCCGCAGGACGAACTTGGCGCCAAGGGGTTCGGCTGCTCTTTTTTGGGCGCGGCTGTGCCCGCGGCCTATTTTTGGCGCGGGTAGGGGGTGGGCAAAGTCTCGGCCCATTCCGAGTCCGGCGGACGAACTTCGCCAGCCCCACGCCCCAAGGCTATAGCCCACCCCCTTTTTGGGACTTTTTCCGCAGGACAAACTTGGCGCCAAGGGGTTCGGCTGCTCTTTTTTGGGCGCGGCTGTGCCCGCGGCCTATTTTTGGCGCGGGGAGGGGGTGGGCAAAGTCTCGGCCCATTCCGAGTCCGGCGGACGAACTTCGCCCGCCCCACGCCCCAAGGCTATAGCCCACCCCCTTTTTGGGCATTTTTCCGCAGGATGAACTTGGCGCCAAGGGGTTCGGCTGCTCTTTTTTGGGCGCGGCTGTGCCCCCGGCCTATTTTTGGCGCGGGGAGGGGGTGGGCAAAGTCTCGGCCCATTCCGAGTCCGGCGGACGAACTTCGCCCACCCCACGCCCCAAGGCTATAGCCCACCCCCTTTTTGGGCATTTTTCCGCAGGACGAACTTGGCGCCAAGGGGTTCGGCTGCTCTTTTTTGGGCGCGGCTGTGCCCGCGGCCTATTTTTGGCGCGGGGAGGGGGTGGGCAAAGTCTCGGCCCATTCCGAGTCCGGCGGACGAACTTCGTCCGCCCCACGCCCCAAGGCTATAGCCCACCCCCTTTTTGGGCATTTTTCCGCAGGACGAACTTGGCGCCAAGGGGTTCGGCTGCTCTTTTTTGGGCGCGGCTGTGCCCGCAGCCTATTTTTGGCGCGGGGAGGGGGTGGGCAAAGTCTCGGCCCATTCCGAGTCCGCCGGACGAACTTCGCCAGCCCCACGCCCCAAGGCTATAGCCCACCCCCTTTTTGGGCATTTTTCCGCAGGACGAACTTGGCGCCAAGGGGTTCGGCTGCTCTTTTTTGGGCGCGGCTGTGCCCGCGGCCTATTTTTGGCGCGGGGAGGGGGTGGGCAAAGTCTCGGCCCATTCCGAGTCCGGCGGATGAACTTCGCCCGCCCCCCGCCCCAAGGCTATAGCCCACCCCCTTTTTAGGCATTTTTCCGCAGGACGAACTTGGCGCCAAGGGGTTCGGCTGCTCTTTTTTGGGCGCGGCTGTGCCTGCGGCCTATTTTTGGCGCGGGGAGGGGGTGGGCAAAGTCTAGGCCCATTCCGAGTCCGGCGGACGAACTTCGCCCGCCCCACGCCCGAAGGCTATAGCCCACCCCCTTTTTGGGCATTTTTCCGCAGGACGAACTTGGCGCCAAGTGGTTCGGCTGCTCTTTTTTGGGCGCGGCTGTGCCCGCGGCGTATTTTTGGCGCGGGGAGGGGGTGGGCAAAGTCTCGGCCCATTCCGAGTCCGGCGGACGAACTTCGCAAGCCCCACGCCCCAAGGCTATAGCCCACCCCATTTTTGGGCATTTTTCCGCAGGATGCACTTGGCGCCAAGGGGTTCGGCTGCTCTTTTTTGGGCGCGGCTGTCCCCGCGGCCTATTTTTGGCGCGGGGAGGGGGTGGGCAAAGTCTCGGCCCATTCCGAGTCCGGCGGACGAACTTCGTCCGCCCCACGCCCCAAGGCTATAGCCCACCCCCTTTTTGGGCATTTTTCCGCAGGACGAACTTGGCGCCAAGGGGTTCGGCTGCTCTTTTTTGGGCGCGGCTGTGCCCGCGGCCTATTTTTTGCGCGGGGAGGGGGTGGGCAAAGTCTCGGCCCATTCCGAGTCCGGCGGACGAACTTCGCCCGCCCCACGCCCCAAGGCTATAGCCCACCCCCTTTTTGGGCATTTTTCCGCAGGTCGAACTTGGCGCCAAGGGGTTCGGCTGCTCTTTTTTGGGCGCGGCTGTGCCCGCGGCCTATTTTTGGCGCGGGGAGGGGGTGGGCAAAGTCTCGGCCCATTCCGAGTCCGGCGGACGAACTTCGCCCGCCCCACGCCGCAAGGCTATAGCCAACCCCCTTTTTGGGCATTTTTCCGCAGGACGAACTTGGCGCCAAGGGGTTCGGCTGCTCTTTTTTGTGCGCGGCTGTGCCCGCGGCCTATTTTTCGCGCGGGAGGGGCTGGGCGAAGTCTCGGCCCATTCCGAGTCCGGCGGACGAACTTCGCCAGCCCCACGCCCCAAGGCTATAGCCCACCCCCTTTTTGGGCATTTTTCCGCAGGACGAACTTGGCGCCAAGGGGTTCGGCTGCTCTTTTTTGGGCGCGGCTGTGCCCGCGGCCTACTTTTGGCGCGGGGAGGGGGTGGGCAAAGTCTCGGCCCATTCCGAGTCCGGCGGACGAACTTCGCCCGCCCCACGCCCCAAGGCTATAGCCCACCCCCTTTTTGGGCATTTTTCCGCAGGACGAACTTGGCGCCAAGGGGTTCGGCTGCTCTTTTTTGGGCGCGGCTGTGCCCGCGGCCTATTTTTGGCGCGGGGAGGGGGTGGGCAAAGTCTCGGCCCATTCCGAGTCCGGCGGACGAACTTCGCCCGCCCCACGCCCCAAGGCTATAGCCCACCCCCTTTTTGGGCATTTTTCCGCAGGACGAACTTGGCGCCAAGGGGTTCGGCTGCTCTTTTTTGAGCGCGGCTGTGCCCGCGGCCTATTTTTGGCGCGGGGAGGGGGTGGGAAAAGTCTCGGCCCATTCCGAGTCCGGCGGACGAACTTCGCCAGCCCCACGCCCCAAGGCTATAGCCCACCCCCTTTTTGGGCATTTTTCCGCAGGACGAACTTGGCGCCAAGGGGTTCGGCTGCTCTTTTTTGGGCGCGGCCGTGCCCGCGCCCTATTTTTGGCGCGGGGAGGGGGTGGGCAAAGTCTCGGCCCGTTCCGAGTCCGGCGGACGAACTTCGCCCGCCCCACGCCCCAAGGCTATAGCCCACCCCCTTTTTGGGCATTTTTCCGCAGGACGAACTTGGCGCCAAGGGGTTCGGCTGCTCTTTTTTGGGCGCGGCTGTGCCCTCGGCCTATTTTTGGCGCGGGGGAGGGGGTGGGCAAAGTCTCGGCCCATTCCGAGTCCGGCGGACGAACTTCGCCCGCCCCACGCCCCAAGGCTATAGCCCACCCCCTTTTTCAGCATTTTTCCGCAGGACGAACTTGGCGCCAAGGGGTTCGGCTGCTCTTTTTTGGGCGCGGCTGTGCCCGCGGCCTATTTTTGGCTCGGGGAGGGGGTGGGCAAAGTCTCGGCCCATTCCGAGTCCGGCGGACGAACTTCGCCCACCCCACGCCCCAAGGCTATAGCCCACCCCCTTTTTGGGCATTTTTCCGCAGGACGAACTTGGCGCCAAGGGGTTCGGCAGCTCTTTTTTGGGCGCGGCTGTGCCCGCGGCCTATTTTTGGCGTGGGGAGGGGGTGGGCAAAGTCTCGGCCCATTCCGAGTCCGGCGGACGAACTTCGCCTGCCCCACGCCCCAAGGCTACAGCCCACACCCTTTTTGGGCATTTTTCCGCAGGACGAACTTGGCGCCAAGGGGTTCGGCTGCTCTTTTTTGGGCGCGGCTGTGCCCGTGGCCTATTTTTGGGGCGGGGAGGGTGTGGGCAAAGTCTCGGCCCATTCCGAGTCCGGCGGACGAACTTCGCCCGCCCCACGCCCCAAGGCTATAGCCCACCCCCTTTTTGGGCATTTTTCCGCAGGACGAACTTGGCGCCAAGGGGTTCGGCTTCTCTTTTTTGGGCGCGGCTGTGCCCGCGGCCTATTTTTGGCGCGGGGAGGGGGTGGGCAAAGTCTCGGCCCATTCCGAGTCCGGCGGACGAACTTCGCCAGCCCCACGCCCCAAGGCTATAGCCCACCCCCTTTTTGGGCATTTTTCCGCAGGACGAACTTGGCGCCAAGGGGTTCGGCTGCTCTTTTTTGGGCTCGGCTGTGCCCGCGGCCTATTTTTGGGGTGGGGAGGGGGTGGGCAAAGTCTCGGCCCATTCCGAGTCCGGCGGACGAACTTCGCCCGCCCCACGCCCCAAGGCTATAGCCCACCCCCTTTTTGGGCATTTTTCCGCAGGACAAACCTGGCGCCAAGGGGTTCGGCTGCTCTTTTTTGGGCGCGGCTGTGCCCGCGGCCTATTTTTGGCGCGGGGAGGGGGTGGGCAGAGTCTCGGCCCATTCCGAGTCCGGCGGACGAACTTCGCCTGCCCCACGCCCCAAGGCTATAGCCCACCCCCTTTTTGGGCATTTTTCCGCAGGACGAACTTGGCGCCAAGGGGTTCGGCTGCTCTTTTTTGGGCGCGGCTGTGCCCGCGGCCTATTTTTGGCGCGGGGAGGGGGTGGGCAAAGTCTCGGCCCATTCCGAGTCCGGCGGACGAACTTCGCCAGCCCCACGCCCCAAGGCTATAGCCCACCCCCTTTTTTGGCATTTTTCCGCAGGACGAACTTGGCGCCAAGGGGTTCGGCTGCTCTTTTTTGTTTTTGGCGCGGGGAGGGGGTGGGCAAAGTCTCGGCCCAATCCGAGTCCGGCGGACGAACTTCGCCCGCCCCACGCCCCAAGGCTATAGCCCACCCCCTTTTTGGGCATTTTTCCGCAGGACGAACTTGGCGCCAAGGGGTTCGGCTGCTCTTTTTTGGGCGCGGCTGTGCCCGCGGCCTATTTTTGGCGTGGGGAGGGGGTGGGCAAAGTCTCGGCCCATTCCGAGTCCGGCGGACGAACTTCGCCAGCCCCACGCCCCAAGGCTATAGCCCACCCCCTTTTTGGGCATTTTTCCGCAGGACGAACTTGGCGCCAAGGGGTTCGGCTGCTCTTTTTTGGGCGCGGCTGTGCCCGCGGCCTATTTTTGGCGCGGGGAGGGGGTGGGCAAAGTCTCGGCCCATTCCGAGTCCGGCGGACGAACTTCGCCGGCGCGACGCGCCAAGGCTATAGCCCACCCCCTTTTTGGGACTTTTTCCGCAGGACAAACTTGGCGCCAAGGGGTTCGGCTGCTCTTTTTTGGGCGCGGCTGTGCCCGCGGCCTATTTTTGGCGCGGGGAGGTGGTGGGCAAAGTCTCGGCCCATTCCGAGTCCGGCGGACGAACTTCGCCAGCTCCACGCCCCAAGGCTATAGCCTACCCCGTTTTTGGGACTTTTTCCGCAGGACGAACTTCGCGCCAAGGGGTTCGGCTGCTCTTTTTTGGGCGCGGCTGTGCCCGTGGCCTATTTTTGGCACGGGGAGGGGGTGGGCAAAGTCTCGGCCCATTCCGAGTCCGGTGGACGAACTTCGCCCGCCCCACGCCCCAAGGCTATAGCCCACCCCCTTTTTGGGCATTTTTCCGCAGGACGAACTTGGCGCCAAGGGGTTCGGCTGCTCTTTTTTGGGCGCGGCTGTGCCCGCGGCCTATTTTTGGCGCGGGGAGGGGGTGGGCAAAGTCTCGGCCCATTCCGAGTCCGGCGGACGAACTTCGCCCGCCCCACGCCCCAAGGCTATAGCCCACCCCCTTTTTGGGCATTTTTCCGCAGGACGAACTTGGCGCCAAGGGGTTCGGCTGCTCTTTTTTGGGCGCGGCTGTGCCCGCGGCCTATTTTTGGCGCGGGGAGGGGGTGGGTGAAGTCTCGGCCCATTCCGAGTCCGGCGGACGAACTTCGCCCGCCCCATGCCCCAAGGCTATAGCCCACCCCCTTTTTGGGCATTTTTCCGCAGGACGAACTTGGCGCCAAGGGGTTCGGCTGCTCTTTTTGGGCGCGGCTGTGCCCGCGGCCTATTTTTGGCGCGGGGAGGGGGTGGGCAAAGTCTCGGCCCATTCCGAGTCCGGCGGACGAACTTCGCCCGCCCCACGCCCCAAGGCTATAGCCCACCCCCTTTTTGGGCATTTTTCCGCAGGACGAACTTGGCGCCAAGGGGTTCGGCTGCTCTTTTTTGGGCGCGGCTGTGCCCGCGGCCTATTTTTGGCGCGGGGAGGGGGTGGGCAAAGTCTCGGCCCATTCCGAGTCCGTCGGACGAACTTCGCCAGCCCCACGCCCCAAGGCTATAGCCCACCCCCTTTTTGGGACTTTTTCCGCAGGACGAACTTGGCGCCAAGGGGTTCGGCTGCTCTTTTTTGGGCGCGGCTGTGCCCGCGGCCTATTTTTGGCGCGGGGAGGGGGTGGGCAAAGTCTCGGCCCATTCCGAGTCCGGCGGACAAACTTCGCCCGCCCCACGCCCCAAGGCTATAGCCCACCCCCTTTTTGGGCATTTTTCCGCAGGACGAACTTGGCGCCAAGGGGTTCGGCTGCTCTTTTTTGGGCGCGGCTGTGCCCGCGGCCTATTTTTGGCGCGGGGTGGGGGTGGGCAAAGTCACGGCCCATTCCGAGTCCGGCGGACAAACTTCGCCAGGCCCACGCCCCAAGGCTAGAGCCCACCCCCTTTTTGGGACTTTTTCCGCAGGACGAACTTGGCGCCAAGGGAATCGGCTGCTTTTTTTTGGGCGCGGCTGTGCCCGCGGCCTATTTTTGGCGCGGGGAGGGGGTGGGCAAAGTCTCGGCCCATTCCGAGTCCGGCGGACGAACTTCGCCCGCCCCACGCCCCAAGGCTATAGCCCACCCCCTTTTTGGGCATTTTTCCGCAGGACGAACTTGGCGCCAAGGGGTTCGGCTGCTCTTTTTTGGGCGCGGCTGTGCCCGCGGCCTATTTGTGGCGCGGGGAGGGGGTGGGCAAAGTCTCGGCCCATTCCGAGTCCGGCGGACGAACTTCGCCAGCCCCACGCCCCAAGGCTATAGCCCACCCCCTTTTTGGGACTTTTCCCGCAGGACGAACTTGGCGCCAAGGGGTTCGGCTGCTCTTTTTTGGGCGTGGCTGTGCCCGCGGCCTATTTTTGGCGTGGGGAGGGGGTGGGCAAAGTCTCGGCCCATTCCGAGTCCGGCGGACGAACTTCGCCCGCCCCACGCCCCAAGGCTATAGCCCACCCCCTTTTTGGGCATTTTTCCGCAGGACGAACTTGGCGCCAAGGTGTTCGGCTGCTCTTTTTTGGGCGCGGCTGTGCCCGCGGACTATTTTTGGCGCGGGGAGGGGGTGGGCAAAGTCTCGGCCCATTCCGAGTCTGGCGGACGAACTTCGCCCGCCCCACGCCCCAAGGCTATAGCCCACCCCCTTTTTGGGCATTTTTCCGCAGGACGAACTTGGCGCCAAGGGGTTCGGCTGCTCTTTTTTGGGCGCGGCTGTGCCCGCGGTTATTTTTGGCGCGGGGAGGGGGTGGGCAAAGTCTCGGCCCATTCCGAGTCCGGCGGATGAACTTCGCCAGCCCCACGCCCCAAGGCTATAGCCCACCCCCTGGGGGCGTAAAAGGGGGATCCTATCAACTTGTTCCGACCTAGGATAATAAGCTCATGGGCTTGGTCTTACTTCACCGTCGAGAAACGAAAGAAGACTTCCATCTCCAAGTTTTGGGACTTTTTCCGCAGGACGAACTTGGCGCCAAGGGGTTCGGCTGCTCTTTTTTGGGCGCGGCTGTGCCCGCGGCCTATTTTTGGCGCGGGGAGGGGGTGGGCAAAGTCTCGGCCCATTCCGAGTCCGGCGGACGAACTTCGCCCGCCCCACGCCCCAAGGCTATAGCCCACCCCCTTTTTGGGCATTTTTCCGCAGGACGAACTTGGCGCCAAGGGGTTCGGCTGCTCTTTTTTGGGCGCGGCTGTGCCCGCGGCCTATTTTTGGCGCGGGGAGGGGGTGGGCAAAGTCTCGGCCCATTCCGAGTCCGGCGGACGAACTTCGCCCGCCCCACGCCCCAAGGCTATAGCCCACCCCGTTTTTGGGACATTTTTCCGCAGGACGAACTTGGCGCCAAGGGGTTCGGCTGCTCTTTTTTGGGCGCGGCTGTGTCCCGCGGCCTATTTTTGGCGCGGGGAGGGGGTGGGCAAAGTCTCGGCCCATTCCGAGTCCGGCGGACGAACTTCGCCCGCCCCACGCCCCAAGGCTATAGCCAACCCCCTTTTTGGGCATTTTTCCGCAGGACGAACTTGGCGCCAAGGGGTTCGGCTGCTCTTTTTTGGGCGCGGCTGTGCCCGCGGCCTATTTTTGGCGCGGGGAGGGGGTGGGCAAAGTTTCGGCCCATTCCGAGTCCGGCGGACGAACTTCGCCCGCCCCACGCCCCAAGGCTATAGCCCACCCCCTTTTTGGGCATTTTTCCGCAGGACGAACTTGGCGCCAAGGGGTTCGGCTGCTCTTTTTTGGGCGCGGCTGTGCCCGCGGCCTATTTTTGGCGCGGGGAGGGGGTGGGCAAAGTCTCGGCCCATTCCGAGTCCGGCGGACGAACTTCGCCCGCCCCACGCCCCAAGGCTATAGCCCACCCCCTTTTTGGGCATTTTTCCGCAGGACGAACTTGGCGCCAAGGGGTTCGGCTGCTCTTTTTTGGAAGCGGCTGTGCCCGCGGCCTATTTTTGGGGCGGGGAGGGGGTGGGCAAAGTCTCGGCCCATTCCGAGTCCGGCGGACGAACTTCGCCCGCCCCACGCCCCAAGGCTATAGCCCACCCCCTTTTTGGGCATTTTTCCGCAGGACGAACTTGGCGCCAAGGGGTTCGGCTGCTCTTTTTTGGGCGCGGCTGTGCCCGCGGCCTATTTTTGGCGCGGGGAGGGGGTGGGTGAAGTCTCGGCCCATTCCGAGTCCGGCGGACGAACTTCGCCCGCCCCACGCCCCAAGGCTATAGCCCACCCCCTTTTTGGGCATTTTTCCGCAGGACGAACTTGGCGCCAAGGGGTTCGGCTGCTCTTTTTTGGGCGCGGCTGTGCCCGCGGCCTATTTTTGGCGCGGGGAGGGGGTGGGCAAAGTCTCGGCCCATTCCGAGTCCGGCGGACGAACTTCGCCCACCCCACGCCCCAAGGCTATAGCCCACCCCCTTTTTGGGCATTTTTCCGCAGGACGAACTTGGCGCCAAGGGGTTCGGCTGCTCTTTTTTGGGCGCGGCTGTGCCCGCGGCCTATTTTTGGCGCGGGGAGGGGGTGGGCAAAGTCTCGGCCCATTCCGAGTCCGGCGGACGAACTTCGCCAGCCCCACGCCCCAAGGCTATAGCCCACCCCCTTTTTGGGACATTTTTCCGCAGGACGAACTTGGCGCCAAGGGGTTCGGCTGCTCTTTTTTGGGCGCGGCTGTGCCCGCGGCCTATTTTTGGCGCGGGGAGGGGGTGGGCAAAGTCTCGGCCCATTCCGAGTCCGGCGGACGAACTTCGCCCGCCCCACGCCCCAAGGCTATAGCCCACCCCCTTTTTGGGCATTTTTCCGCAGGACGAACTTGGCGCCAAGGGGTTCGGCTGCTCTTTTTTGGGCGCGGCTGTGCCCGCGGCCTATTTTTGGCGCGGGGAGGGGGTGGGCAAAGTCTCGGCCCATTCCGAGTCCGGCGGACGAACTTCGCCCGCCCCACGCCCCAAGGCTATAGCCCACCCCCTTTTTGGGCATTTTTCCGCAGGACGAACTTGGCGCCAAGGGGTTCGGCTGCTCTTTTTTGGGCGCGGCTGTGCCCGCGGCCTATTTTTGGCGCGGGGAGGGGGTGGGTAAAGTCTCGGCCCATTCCGAGTCCGGCGGACGAACTTCGCCCGCCCCACGCCCCAAGGCTATAGCCCACCCCCTTTTTGGGCATTTTTCCGCAGGACGAACTTGGCGCCAAGGGGTTCGGCTGCTCTTTTTTGGGCGCGGCTGTGCCCGCGGCCTATTTTTGGCGCGGGGAGGGGGTGGGCAAAGTCTCGGCCCATTCCGAGTCCGGCGGACGAACTTCGCCAGCCCCACGCCCCAAGGCTATAGCCCACCCCCTTTTTGGGCATTTTTCCGCAGGACGAACTTGGCGCCAAGGGGTTCGGCTGCTCTTTTTTGGGCGCGGCTGTGCCCGCGGCCTATTTTTGGCGCGGGGAGGGGGTGGGCAAAGTCTCGGCCCATTCCGAGTCCGGCGGACGAACTTCGCCCGCCCCACGCCCCAAGGCTATAGCCCACCCCCTTTTTGGGCATTTTTCCGCAGGACGAACTTGGCGCCAAGGGGTTCGGCTGCTCTTTTTTGGGCGCGGCTGTGCCCGCGGCCTATTTTTGGCGCGGGGAGGGGGTGGGCAAAGTCTCGGCCCATTCCGAGTCCGGCGGACGAACTTCGCCCGCCCCACGCCCCAAGGCTATAGCCCACCCCCTTTTTGGGCATTTTTCCGCAGGACGAACTTGGCGCCAAGGGGTTCGGCTGCTCTTTTTTGGGCGCGGCTGTGCCCGCGGCCTATTTTTGGCGCGGGGAGGGGGTGTGCAAAGTCTCGGCCCATTCCGAGTCCGGCGGACGAACTTCGCCAGCCCCACGCCCCAAGGCTATAGCCCACCCCCTTTTTGGGCATTTTTCCGCAGGACGAACTTGGCGCCAAGGGGTTCGGCTGCTCTTTTTTGGGCGCGGCTGTGCCCGCGGCCTATTTTTGGCGCGGGGAGGGGGTGGGCAAAGTCTCGGCCCATTCCGAGTCCGGCGGACGAACTTCGCCCGCCCCACGCCCCAAGGCTATAGCCCACCCCCTTTTTGGGCATTTTTCCGCAGGACGAACTTGGCGCCAAGGGGTTCGGCTGCTCTTTTTTGGGCGCGGCTGTGCCCGCGGCCTATTTTTGGCGCGGGGAGGGGGTGGGCAAAGTCTCGGCCCATTCCGAGTCCGGCGGACGAACTTCGCCCGCCCCACGCCCCAAGGCTATAGCCCACCCCCTTTTTGGGCATTTTTCCGCAGGACGAACTTGGCGCCAAGGGGTTCGGCTGCTCTTTTTTGGGCGCGGCTGTGCCCGCGGCCTATTTTTGGCGCGGGGAGGGGGTGGGCAAAGTCTCGGCCCATTCCGAGTCCGGCGGACGAACTTCGCCCGCCCCACGCGCCAAGGCTATAGCCCACCCCCTTTTTGGGCATTTTTCCGCAGGACGAACTTGGCGCCAAGGGGTTCGGCTGCTCTTTTTTGGGCGCGGCTGTGCCCGCGGCCTATTTTTGGCGCGGGGAGGGGGTGGGCAAAGTCTCGGCCCATTCCGAGTCCGGCGGACGAACTTCGCCCGCCCCACGCCCCAAGGCTATAGCCCACCCCCTTTTTGGGCATTTTTCCGCAGGACGAACTTGGCGCCAAGGGGTTCGGCTGCTCTTTTTTGGGCGCGGCTGTGCCCGCGGCCTATTTTTGGCGCGGGGAGGGGGTGGGCAAAGTCTCGGCCCATTCCGAGTCCGGCGGACGAACTTCGCCCGCCCCACGCCCCAAGGCTATAGCCCACCCCCTTTTTGGGCATTTTTCCGCAGGACGAACTTGGCGCCAAGGGGTTCGGCTGCTCTTTTTTGGGCGCGGCTGTGCCCGCGGCCTATTTTTGGCGCGGGGAGGGGGTGGGCAAAGTCTCGGCCCATTCCGAGTCCGGCGGACGAACTTCGCCCGCCCCACGCCCCAAGGCTATAGCCCACCCCCTTTTTGGGCATTTTTCCGCAGGACGAACTTGGCGCCAAGGGGTTCGGCTGCTCTTTTTTGGGCGCGGCTGTGCCCGCGGCCTATTTTTGGCGCGGGGAGGGGGTGGGCAAAGTCTCGGCCCATTTCGAGTCCGGCGGACGAACTTCGCCCGCCCCACGCCCCAAGGCTATAGCCCACCCCCTTTTTGGGCATTTTTCCGCAGGACGAACTTGGCGCCAAGGGGTTCGGCTGCTCTTTTTTGGGCGCGGCTGTGCCCGCAGCCTATTTTTGGCGCGGGGAGGGGGTCGGGAAAGTCTCGGCCCATTCCGAGTCCGGCGGACGAACTTCGCCCGCCCCACGCCCCAAGGCTATAGCCCACCCCCTTTTTGGGCATTTTTCCGCAGGACGAACTTGGCACCAAGGGGTTCGGCTGCTCTTTTTTGGGCGCGGCTGTGCCCGCGGCCTATTTTTGGCGCGGGGAGGGGGTGGGCAAAGTCTCGGCCCATTCCGAGTCCGGCGGACGAACTTCGCCCGCCCCACGCCCCAAGGCTATAGCCCACCCCCTTTTTGGGCATTTTTCCGCAGGACGAACTTGGCGCCAAGGGGTTCGGCTGCTCTTTTTTGGGCGCGGCTGTGCCCGCGGCCTATTTTTGGCGCGGGGAGGGGGTGGGCAAAGTCTCGGCCCATTCCGAGTCCGGCGGACGAACTTCGCCCGCCCCACGCCCCAAGGCTATAGCCCACCCCCTTTTTGGGCATTTTTCCGCAGGACGAACTTGGCACCAAGGGGTTCGGCTGCTCTTTTTTGGCCGCGGTTGTGCCCGCGGCCTATTTTTGGCGCGGGGAGGGGGTGGGCAAAGTCTCGGCCCATTCCGAGTCCGGCGGACGAACTTCGCCCGCCCCACGCCCCAAGGCTATAGCCCACCCCCTTTTTGGGCATTTTTCCGCAGGACGAACTTGGCGCCAAGGGGTTCGGCTGCTCTTTATTGGGCGCGGCTGTGCCCGCGGCCTATTTTTGGCGCGGGGAGGGGGTGGGCAAAGTCTCGGCCCATTCCGAGTCCGGCGGACGAACTTCGCCCGCCCCACGCCCCAAGGCTATAGCCCACCCCCTTTTTGGGCATTTTTCCGCAGGACGAACTTGGCGCCAAGGGGTTCGGCTGCTCTTTTTTGGGCGCGGCTGTGCCCGCGGCCTATTTTTGGTGCGGGGAGGGGGTGGACAAAGTCTCGGCCCATTCCGAGTCCGGCGGACGAACTTCGCCCGCCCCACGCCCCAAGGCTATAGCCCAACCCCCTTTTTGGGCATTTTTCCGCAGGACGAACTTGGCGCCAAGGGGTTCGGCTGCTCTTTTTTGGGCGCGGCTGTGCCCGCGGCCTATTTTTGGCGCGGGGAGGGGGTGGGCAAAGTCTCGGCCCATTCCGAGTCCGGCGGACGAACTTCGCCCGCCCCACGCCCCAAGGCTATAGCCCACCCCCTTTTTGGGCATTTTTCCGCAGGACGAACTTGGCGCCAAGGGGTTCGGCTGCTCTTTTTTGGGCGCGGCATGTGCCCGCGGCCTATTTTTGGCGCGGGGAGGGGGTGGGCAAAGTCTCGGCCCATTCCGAGTCCGGCGGACGAACTTCGCCCGCCCCACGCCCCAAGGCTATAGCCCACCCCCTTTTTGGGCATTTTTCCGCAGGACGAACTTGGCGCCAAGGGGTTCGGCTGCTCTTTTTTGGGCGCGGCTGTGCCCGCGGCCTATTTTTGGCGCGGGGAGGGGGTGGACAAAGTCTCGGCCCATTCCGAGTCCGGCGGACGAACTTCGCCCGCCCCACGCGCCAAGGCTATAGCCCACCCCCTTTTTGGGCATTTTTCCGCAGGACGAACTTGGCGCCAAGGGGTTCGGCTGCTCTTTTTTGGGCGCGGCTGTGCCCGCGGCCTATTTTTGGCGCGGGGAGGGGGTGGGCAAAGTCTCGGCCCATTCCGAGTCCGGCGGACGAACTTCGCCCGCCCCACGCCCCAAGGCTATAGCCCACCCCCTTTTTGGGCATTTTTCCGCAGGACGAACTTGGCGCCAAGGGGTTCGGCTGCTCTTTTTTGGGCGCGGCTGTGCCCGCGGCCTATTTTTGGCGTGGGGAGGGGGTGGGCAAAGTCTCGGCCCATTCCGAGTCCGGCGGACGAACTTCGCCCGCCCCACGCCCCAAGGCTATAGCCCACCCCCTTTTTGGGCATTTTTCTGCAGGACGAACTTGGCGCCAAGGGGTTTGGCTGCTCTTTTTTGGGCGCGGCTGTGCCCGCGGCCTATTTTTGGCGCGGGGAGGGGGTGGGCAAAGTCTCGGCCCATTCCGAGTCCGGCGGACGAACTTCGCCCGCCCCACGCCCCAAGGCTATAGCCCACCCCCTTTTTGGGCATTTTTCCGCAGGACGAACTTGGCGCCAAGGGGTTCGGCTGCTCTTTTTTGGGCGCGGCTGTGCCCGCGGCCTATTTTTGGCGCGGGGAGGGGGTGGGCAAAGTCTCGGCCCATTCCGAGTCCGGCGGACGAACTTCGCCCGCCCCACGCCCCAAGGCTATAGCCCACCCCCTTTTTGGGCATTTTTCCGCAGGACGAACTTGGCGCCAAGGGGTTCGGCTGCTCTTTTTTGGGCGCGGCTGTGCCCGCGGCCTATTTTTGGCGCGGGGAGGGGGTGGGCAAAGTCTCGGCCCATTCCGAGTCCGGCGGACGAACTTCGCCCGCCCCACGCCCCAAGGCTATAGCCCACCCCCTTTTTGGGCATTTTTCCGCAGGACGAACTTGGCGCCAAGGGGTTCGGCTGCTCTTTTTTGGGCGCGGCTGTGCCCGCGGCCTATTTTTGGCGCGGGGAGGGGGTGGGCAAAGTCTCGGCCCATTCCGAGTCCGGCGGACGAACTTCGCCCGCCCCACGCCCCAAGGCTATAGCCCACCCCCTTTTTGGGCATTTTTCCGCAGGACGAACTTGGCGCCAAGGGGTTCGGCTGCTCTTTTTTGGGCGCGGCTGTGCCCGCGGCCTATTTTTGGCGCGGGGAGGGGGTGGGCAAAGTCTCGGCCCATTCCGAGTCCGGCGGACGAACTTCGCCCGCCCCACGCCCCAAGGCTATAGCCCACCCCCTTTTTGGGCATTTTTCCGCAGGACGAACTTGGCGCCAAGGGGTTCGGCTGCTCTTTTTTGGGCGCGGCTGTGCCCGCGGCCTATTTTTGGCGCGGGGAGGGGGTGGGCAAAGTCTCGGCCCATTCCGAGTCCGGCGGACGAACTTCGCCCGCCCCACGCCCCAAGGCTATAGCCCACCCCCTTTTTGGGCATTTTTCCGCAGGACGAACTTGGCGCCAAGGGGTTCGGCTGCTCTTTTTTGGGCGCGGCTGTGCCCGCGGCCTATTTTTGGCGCGGGGAGGGGGTGGGCAAAGTCTCGGCCCATTCCGAGTCCGGCGGACGAACTTCGCCCGCCCCACGCCCCAAGGCTATAGCCCACCCCCTTTTTGGGCATTTTTCCGCAGGACGAACTTGGCGCCAAGGGGTTCGGCTGCTCTTTTTTGGGCGCGGCTGTGCCCGCGGCCTATTTTTGGCGCGGGGAGGGGGTGGGCAAAGTCTCGGCCCATTCCGAGTCCGGCGGACGAACTTCGCCCGCCCCACGCCCCAAGGCTATAGCCCACCCCCTTTTTGGGCATTTTTCCGCAGGACGAACTTGGCGCCAAGGGGTTCGGCTGCTCTTTTTTGGGCGCGGCTGTGCCCGCGGCCTATTTTTGGCGCGGGGAGGGGGTGGGCAAAGTCTCGGCCCATTCCGAGTCCGGCGGACGAACTTCGCCCGCCCCACGCCCCAAGGCTATAGCCCACCCCCTTTTTGGGCATTTTTCCGCAGGACGAACTTGGCGCCAAGGGGTTCGGCTGCTCTTTTTTGGGCGCGGCTGTGCCCGCGGCCTATTTTTGGCGCGGGGAGGGGGTGGGCAAAGTCTCGGCCCATTCCGAGTCCGGCGGACGAACTTCGCCCGCCCCACGCCCCAAGGCTATAGCCCACCCCCTTTTTGGGCATTTTTCCGCAGGACGAACTTGGCGCCAAGGGGTTCGGCTGCTCTTTTTTGGGCGCGGCTGTGCCCGCGGCCTATTTTTGGCGCGGGGAGGGGGTGGGCAAAGTCTCGGCCCATTCCGAGTCCGGCGGACGAACTTCGCCCGCCCCACGCCCCAAGGCTATAGCCCACCCCCTTTTTGGGCATTTTTCCGCAGGACGAACTTGGCGCCAAGGGGTTCGGCTGCTCTTTTTTGGGCGCGGCTGTGCCCGCGGCCTATTTTTGGCGCGGGGAGGGGGTGGGCAAAGTCTCGGCCCATTCCGAGTCCGGCGGACGAACTTCGCCCGCCCCACGCCCCAAGGCTATAGCCCACCCCCTTTTTGGGCATTTTTCCGCAGGACGAACTTGGCGCCAAGGGGTTCGGCTGCTCTTTTTTGGGCGCGGCTGTGCCCGCGGCCTATTTTTGGCGCGGGGAGGGGGTGGGCAAAGTCTCGGCCCATTCCGAGTCCGGCGGACGAACTTCGCCCGCCCCACGCCCCAAGGCTATAGCCCACCCCCTTTTTGGGCATTTTTCCGCAGGACGAACTTGGCGCCAAGGGGTTCGGCTGCTCTTTTTTGGGCGCGGCTGTGCCCGCGGCCTATTTTTGGCGCGGGGAGGGGGTGGGCAAAGTCTCGGCCCATTCCGAGTCCGGCGGACGAACTTCGCCCGCCCCACGCCCCAAGGCTATAGCCCACCCCCTTTTTGGGCATTTTTCCGCAGGACGAACTTGGCGCCAAGGGGTTCGGCTGCTCTTTTTTGGGCGCGGCTGTGCCCGCGGCCTATTTTTGGCGCGGGGAGGGGGTGGGCAAAGTCTCGGCCCATTCCGAGTCCGGCGGACGAACTTCGCCAGCCCCACGCCCCAAGGCTATAGCCCACCCCCTTTTTGGGCATTTTTCCGCAGGACGAACTTGGCGCCAAGGGGTTCGGCTGCTCTTTTTTGGGCGCGGCTGTGCCCGCGGCCTATTTTTGGCGCGGGGAGGGGGTGGGCAAAGTCTCGGCCCATTCCGAGTCCGGCGGACGAACTTCGCCCGCCCCACGCCCCAAGGCTATAGCCCACCCCCTTTTTGGGCATTTTTCCGCAGGACGAACTTGGCGCCAAGGGGTTCGGCTGCTCTTTTTTGGGCGCGGCTGTGCCCGCGGCCTATTTTTGGCGCGGGGAGGGGGTGGGCAAAGTCTCGGCCCATTCCGAGTCCGGCGGACGAACTTCGCCCGCCCCACGCCCCAAGGCTATAGCCCACCCCCTTTTTGGGCATTTTTCCGCAGGACGAACTTGGCGCCAAGGGGTTCGGCTGCTCTTTTTTGGGCGCGGCTGTGCCCGCGGCCTATTTTTGGCGCGGGGAGGGGGTGGGCAAAGTCTCGGCCCATTCCGAGTCCGGCGGACGAACTTCGCCCGCCCCACGCCCCAAGGCTATAGCCCACCCCCTTTTTGGGCATTTTTCCGCAGGATGAACTTGGCGCCAAGGGGTTCGGCTGCTCTTTTTTGGGCGCGGGCTGTGCCCGCGGCCTATTTTTGGGGCGGGGAGGGGGTGCGGCAAAGTCTTGGCCCATTCCGAGTCCGGCGGACGAACTTCGCCAGCCCCACGCCCCAAGGCTATAGCCCACCCCCATTTTGGGCATTTTTTCCGCAGGACGAACTTGGAGCCAAGGGGTTCGGCTGCTCTTTTTTGGGCGCGGCTGTGACCGCAGCCTATTTTTGGCGCGGGGAGGGGGGTGGGCAAAGTCTCGGCCCATTCCGAGTCCGGCGGATGAACTTCGCCCGCCCCACGCCCCAAGGCTATAGCCCACCCCCTTTTTGGGCATTTTTCCGCAGGACGAACTTGGCGCCAAGGGGTTCGGCTGCTCTTTTTTGGGCGCTGGCTGTGCCCGCGGCCTATTTTTGGCGCGGGGAGGGGGGTGGGCAAAGTCTCGGCCCATTCCGAGTCCGGGCGGACGAAGTTCGCCCGCCCCACGCCCCAAGGCTATAGCCCACCCCCTTTTTGGGCATTTTTCCACAGGACTAACTTGGCGCCAAGGGGTTCGGCAGCTCTTTTTTGGGCGCGGCTGTGCCCGCGGCCTATTTTTGGCGCGGGGAGGGGGTGGGCAAAGTCTCGGCCCATTCCGAGTCCGGCGGACGAACTTCGCCCGCCCCACGCCCCAAAGCTATAGCCCACCCCCTTTTTGGGCATTTTTCCGCAGGACGAACTTGGCGCCAAGGGGTTCGGCTGCTCTTTTTTGGTCGCGGCTGTGCCCGCGGCCTATTTTTGGCGCGGGGAGGGGGTGGGCAAAGTCTCGGCCCATTCCGAGTCCGGCGGACGAACTTCGCCCGCCCCACGCCCCAAGGCTATAGCCCACCCCCTTTTTGGGCATTTTTCCGCAGGACGAACTTGGCGTCAAGGGGTTCGGCTGCTCTTTTTTGGGCGCGGCTGTGCCCGCGGCCTATTTTTGGCGCGGGGGAGGGGGGTGCGCGCAAAGTCTCGGCCCATTCCGAGTCCGGCGGACGAAGTTCGCCCGCCCCCACGCCGCAAGGCTAAAGCCCACCCCCTTTTTGGGCATTTTTCCGCAGGACGAACTTGGCGCCAAGGGGTTTCGGCTGCTCTTTTTTGGGCGCGGCTGTGCCCGCAGCCTATTTTTGGCGCGGGGAGGGGGTGGGGCAAAGTCTCGGCCCATTCTGAGTCCGGCGGACGAAGTTCGCCAGCCCCACGCCCCAAGGCTATAGCCCACCCCCTTTTTGGGCATTTTTCCGCAGGACGAACTTGGCGCCAAGGGGGTTCGGCTGCTCTTTTTTGGGCGCGGCTGTGCCCGCGGCCTATTTTTGGCTCGGGGAGGGGGTGGGCAAAATCTCGGCCCATTCCGAGTCCGGCGGACGAAGTGCGCACGCCCCACGCCCAAAGGCTATAGCCCACCCCCTTTTTGGGCATTTTTTCCGCAGGACGAACTTGGCGCCAAGGGGTTCGGCTGCTCTTTTTTGGGCGCGGCTGTGCCCGCGGCCTATTTTTGGGGCGGGGAGGGGGTGGGCAAAGTCTCGGCCCATTCCGAGTCCGGCGGACGAACTTCGCCAGCCCCACGCCCCAAGGCTATAGCCCACCCCCCTTTTTGGGCATTTTTCCACAGGACGAACTTGGCGCCAAGGGGTTCGGCTGCTCTTTTTTGGGCGCGGCTGTGCCCGCAGCCTATTTTTGGCGCGGGGAGGGGGTGGACAAAGTCTCGGCCCATTCCGAGTCCGGCGGACGAACTTCGCCCGCCCCACGCCCCAAGGCTATAGCCCACCCCCTTTTTGGGCATTTTTCCACAGGACGAACTTGGCGCCAAGGGGTTCGGCTGCTCTTTTTTGGGCGCGGCTGTGCCCGCGGCCTATTTTTAGCGCAGGGAGGGGGTGGGCAAAGTCTCGGCCCATTCCGAGTCCGGCGGACGAACTTCGCCCGCCCCACGCCCCAAGGCTATAGCCCACCCCCTTTTTGGGCATTTTTCCGCAGGACGAACTTGGCGCCAAGGGGTTCGGCTGCTCTTTTTTGGGCGCGGCTGTGTCCGCGGCCTATTTTTGGCGCGGGGAGGGGGTGGGCAAAGTCTCGGCCCATTCCGAGGCTGGGCGGACGAAGTTCGCCCGCCCCCACGCCCCAAGGCTATAGCCCACCCCCTTTTTTGTGCATTTTTCCGCAGGACGAACTTGGCGCCAAGGGGTTCGGCTCCTCTTTTTTGGGCGCGGCTGTGCCCGCGTCCTATTTTATGCACGGGGAGGGGGTGGGCAAAGTCTCGGCCCATTCCGAGTCCGGCGGACGAACTTCGCCAGCCCCACGCCCCAAGGCTATAGCCCACCCCCTTTTTGGGCATTTTTCCGCAGGACGAACTTGGCGCCAACGGGTTCGGCTGCTCTTTTTTGGGCGCGGCTGTGCCCGCGGCCTATTTTTGGCGCGGGGAGGGGGTGGGCAAAGTCTCGGCCCATTCCGAGTCCGGCGGACGAACTTCGCCCGCCCCACGCCCCAAGGCTATAGCCCACCCCCTTTTTGGGCATTTTTCCGCAGGACGAACTTGGCGCCAAGGGGTTCGGCTGCTCTTTTTTGGGCGCGGCTGTGCCCGCGGCCTATTTTTGGCGCAGGGAGGGGGTGGGCAAAGTCTCGGCCCATTCCGAGTCCGGCGGACGAACTTCGCCCGCCCCACGCCCCAAGGCTATAGCCCACCCCCTTTTTGGGCATTTTTCCGCAGGACGAACTTGGCGCCAAGGGGTTCGGCTGCTCTTTTTTGGGCGCGGCTGTGCCCGCGGCCTATTTTTGGCGCGGGGAGGGGGTGGGCAAAGTCTCGGCCCATTCCGAGTCCGGCGGACGAACTTCGCCCGCCCCACGCCCCAAGGCTATAGCCCACCCCCTTTTTGGGCATTTTTCCGCAGGACGAACTTGGCGCCAAGGGGTTCGGCTGCTCTTAATTTGGGCGCGGCTGTGCCCGCGGCCTATTTTTGGCGCGGGGAGGGGGTGGGCAAAGTCTCGGCCCATTCCGAGTCCGGCGGACAAACTTCGCCAGCCCCACGCCCCAAGGCTATAGCCCACCGCCTTTTTGGGCATTTTTCCGCAGGACGAACTTGGCGCCAAGGGGTTCGGCTGCTCTTTTTTGTGCGCGGCTGTGCCCGCGGCCTATTTTTGGCGCGGGGAGGGGGTGGGCAAAGTCTCGGCCCATTCCGAGTCCGGCGGACGAAGTTCGCCCGCCCCACGCCCCAAGGCTATAGCCCACCCCCTTTTTGGGCATTTTTCCGCAGGACGAACTTGGCGCCAAGGGGTTCGGCTGCTCTTTTTTGGGCGCGGCTGTGCCCGCGGACTATTTTTGGCGCGGGGAGGGGGTGGGCAAAGTCTCGGCCCATTCCGAGTCCGGCGGACGAAGTTCGCCCGCCCCACGCCCCAAGGCTATAGCCCACCCCCCTTTTTGGGCATTTTTCCACAGGACGAAGTTGGCGCCAAGGGGTTCGGCTGCTCTTTTTTGGGCGCGGCTGTGCCCGCGGCCTATTTTTGGCGCGAGGAGGGGGTGGGCAAAGTCTCGGCCCATTCCGAGTCCGGCGGACGAAGTTCGCCAGCCCCACGCCCCAAGGCTATAGCCCACCCCCTTTTTGGGCATTTTTCCGCAGGACGAACTTGGCGCCAAGGGGTTCGGCTGCTCTTTTTTGGGCGCGGCTGTGCCCGCGGCCTATTTTTGGGGCGGGGAGGGGGGTGGGCAAAGTGTCGGCCCATTCCGAGTCCGGCGGACGAACTTCGCCAGCCCCACGCCCCAAGGCTATAGCCCACCCCCTTTTTGGCATTTTTCCGCAGGACGAACTTGGCGCCAAGGGGTTCGGCTGCTCTTTTTTGGGCGCGGCTGTGCCCGCGGCTTATTTTTGGCGCGGGGAGGTAGTGGGCAAAGTCTCGGCCCATTCCGAGTCCGGCGGACGAACTTCGCCCGCCCCACGCCCCAAGGCTATAGCCCACCCCCTTTTTGGGCATTTTTCCGCAGGACGAACTTGGCGCCAAGGGGTTCGGCTGCTCTTTTTTGGGCGCGGCTGAGCCCGCGGCCTATTTTTGGCGCGGGGAGGGGGTGGGCAAAGTCTCGGCCCATTCCGAGTCCGGCGGACGAACTTCGCCCGCCCCACGCCCCAAGGCTATAGCCCACCCCCTTTTTGGGCATTTTTCCACAGGACGAACTTGGCGCCAAGGGGTTCGGCTGCTCTTTTTTGGGCACGGCTGTGCCCGCGGCCAATTTTTGGTGCGGGGAGGGGGGTGGGCAAAGTCTCGGCCCATTCCGAGTCCGGCGGACGAACTTCGCCCGCCCACGCCCCAAGGCTATAGCCCACCCCCTTTTTGGGCATTTTTCCGCAGGACGAACTTGGCGCCAAGGGGTTCGGCTGCTCTTTTTTGGGCGCGGCTGTGCCCGCGGCCTATTTTTGGCGCGGGGAGGGGGTGGGCAAAGTCTCGGCCCATTCCGAGTCCGGCGGACGAACTTCGCCCGCCCCACGCCCCAAGGCTATAGCCCACCCCCTTTTTGGGCATTTTTCCGCAGGACGAACTTGGCGCCAAGGGGTTCGGCCTGCTCTTTTTTGGGCGCGGCTGTGCCCGCGGCCTATTTTTGGGGCGTGGAGGGGGTGGGCAAAGTCTCGGCCCATTCCGAGTCGGGCGGACGAAGTGCGCCCGCCCCAACGCCCCAAGGCTATAGCCCACCCCCTTTTTGGGCATTTTTCCGCAGGACGAACTTGGCGCCAAGGGGTTCGGCTGCTCTTTTTTGGGCGCGGCTGTGCCCGCGGCCTATTTTTGGCGCGGGGAGGGGGTGGGCAAAGTCTCGGCCCATTCCGAGTCCGGCGGACGAACTTCGCCCCGCCCCACGCCCCAAGGCTATAGCCCACCCCCTTTTTGGGCATTTTTCCGCAGGACGAACTTGGCGCCAAGGGGTTCGGCTGCTCTTTTTTGGGAGCGGCTGCACCCGCGGCCTATTTTTGGCGCGGGGAGGGGGTGGGCAAAGTCTCGGCCCATTCCGAGTCCGGCGGACGAACTTCGCCCGCCCCACGCCCCAAGGCTATAGCCCACCCCCTTTTTGGGCATTTTTCCGCTGGACGAACTTGGCGCCAAGGGGTTCGGCTGCTCTTTTTTGGGCGCGGCTGTGCCCGCGGCCTATTTTTGGGGCGGGGAGGGGGTGGGCAAAGTCTCGGCCCATTCCGAGTCCGGCGGACGAACTTCGCCCGCCCCACGCCCCAAGGCTATAGCCCACCCCCTTTTTGGGCATTTTTCCCCAGGACGAACTTGGCGCCAAGGGGTTCGGCTGCTCTTTTTTGGGCGCGGCTGTGCCCGCGGCCTATTTTTGGCGCGGGGAGGGGGTGGGCAAAGTCTCGGCCCATTCCGAGTCCGGCGGACGAAGTTCGCCCGCCCCACGCCCCAAGGCTATAGCCCACCCCCTTTTTGGGCATTTTTCCGCAGGACGAACTTGGCGCCAAGGGGTTCGGCTGCTCTTTTTTGGGCGCGGCTGTGCCCGCAGCCTATTTTTGGCGCGGGGAGGGGGTGGACAAAGTCTCGGCCCATTCTGAGTCCGGCGGACGAAGTTCGCCAGCCCCACGCCCCAAGGCTATAGCCCACCCCCTTTTTGGGCATTTTTCCGCAGGACGAACTTGGCGCCAAGGGGTTCGGCTGCTCTTTTTTGGGCGCGGCTGTGCCCACGGCCTATTTTTGGCGCGGGGAGGGGGTGGGCAAAGTCTCGGCCCATTCCGAGTCCGGCGGACGAAGTTCGCCCAGCCCCACACCCCAAGGCTATAGCCCACCCCCTTTTTGGGCATTTTTCCGTCGCCAGCCCCACGCCCCAAGGCTATAGCCCACCCCCTTTTTGGGCATTTTTCCGCAGGACGAACTTGGCGCCAAGGGGTTCGGCTGCTCTTTTTTGGGCGCGGCTGTGCCCGCGGCCTATTTTTGGGGCGGGGAGGGGGTGGGCAAAGTCTTGGCCCATTCCGAGTCCGGCGGACGAACTTCGCCAGCCCCACGCCCCAAGGCTATAGCCCACCCCCCATTTTGGGCATTTTTCCGCAGGACGAACTTGGAGCCAAGGGGTTCGGCTGCTCTTTTTTGGGCGCGGCTGTGACCGCAGCCTATTTTTGGCGCGGGGAGGGGGTGGGCAAAGTCTCGGCCCATTCCGAGTCCGGCGGATGAACTTCGCCCGCCCCACGCCCCAAGGCTATAGCCCACCCCCTTTTTGGGCATTTTTCCGCAGGACGAACTTGGCGCCAAGGGGTTCGGCTGCTCTTTTTTGGGCGCGGCTGTGCCCGCGGCCTATTTTTGGCGCGGGGAGGGGGTGGGCAAAGTCTCGGCCCATTCCGAGTCCGGCGGACGAAGTTCGCCCGCCCCACGCCCCAAGGCTATAGCCCACCCCCTTTTTGGGCATTTTTCCACAGGACTAACTTGGCGCCAAGGGGTTCGGCAGCTCTTTTTTGGGCGCGGCTGTGCCCGCGGCCTATTTTTGGCGCGGGGAGGGGGTGGGCAAAGTCTCGGCCCATTCCCAGGACGAACTTGGCGCCAAGGGGTTCGGCTGCTCTTTTTTGGGCGCGGCTGTGCCCGCGGCCTATTTTTGGCGCGGGGAGGGGGTGGGCAAAGTCTCGGCCCATTCCGAGTCCGGCGGACGAACTTCGCCCGCCCCACGCCCCAAGGCTATAGCCCACCCCCCCTTTTTGGGCATTTTTCCGCAGGACGAACTTGGCGCCAAGGGGTTCGGCTGCTCTTTTTTGGGCGCGGCTGTGCCCGCGGCCTATTTTTGGCGCGGGGAGGGGGTGGGCAAAGTCTCGGCCCATTCCGAGTCCGGCGGACGAACTTCGCCCGCCCCACGCCCCAAGGCTATAGCCCACCCCCTTTTTGGGCATTTTTCCGCAGGACGAACTTGGCGCCAAGGGGTTCGGCTGCTCTTTTTTGGGCGCGGCTGTGCCCGCGGCCTATTTTTGGCGCGGGGAGGGGGTGGGCAAAGTCTCGGCCCATTCCGAGTCCGGCGGACGAACTTCGCCCGCCCCACGCCCGAAGGCTATAGCCCACCCCCTTTTTGGGCATTTTTCCGCAGGACGAACTTGGCGCCAAGGGGTTCGGCTGCTCTTTTTTGGGCGCGGCTGTGCCCGCGGCCTATTTTTGGCGCGGGGAGGGGGTGGGCAAAGTCTCGGCCCATTCCGAGTCCGGCGGACGAACTTCGCCCGCCCCACGCCCCAAGGCTATAGCCCACCCCCTTTTTGGGCATTTTTCCGCAGGACGAACTTGGCGCCAAGGGGTTCGGCTGCTCTTTTTTGGGCGCGGCTGTGCCCGCGGCCTATTTTTGGCGCGGGGAGGGGGTGGGCAAAGTCTCGGCCCATTCCGAGTCCGGCGGACGAACTTCGCCCGCCCCACGCCCCAAGGCTATAGCCCACCCCCTTTTTGGGCATTTTTCCGCAGGACGAACTTGGCGCCAAGGGGTTCGGCTGCTCTTTTTTGGGCGCGGCTGTCCCCGCGGCCTATTTTTGGCGCGGGGAGGGGGTGGGTAAAGTCTCGGCCCATTCCGAGTCCGGCGGACGAACTTCGCCAGCCCCACGCCCCAAGGCTATAGCCCACCCCCTTTTTGGGACTTTTTCCGCAGGACAAACTTGGCGCCAAGGGGTTCGGCTGCTCTTTTTTGGGCGCGGCTGTGCCCGCGGCCTATTTTTGGCGCGGGGAGGGGGTGGGCAAAGTCTCGGCCCATTCCGAGTCCGGCGAACGAACTTCGCCCGCCCCACGCCCCAAGGCTATAGCCCACCCCCTTTTTGGGCATTTTTCCGCAGGACGAACTT
>JAQOOB010000266.1:0-52883 GCA_029721495.1 Citrus inodora | reverse complement strand
AGCCTGGGGGCGTGGGGCTGGCGAAGTTCATCCGCCGGACTCGGAATGGGGCAAAACTTTGCGTGCCCCCTCCGTGTGCCAAAAATAGGCTACGGGCAAAGCCGCGCACAAAAACGAGCACCCGAAGTCCGGGGGCCCCAAGTTCGTCCAGCGGAAAAATGCCCAAAAAACGGGTGGGCTATAGCCTTGGGGCGTGGGGCTTGCGAAGTTCGTCCGCCGGACTCGGAATGGGGCGAAACTTTGCGTGCCCCCTCCGTGTGCCAAACATAGGCCGCGGGCAAAGTTACGCCCAAAAACGAGCGCCCGAAGTCCGGGGCCCCATGTTCGTCCAGCGGAAAAATGCCCAAAAAACGGGTGGGCTATAGCCTTGGGGCGTGGGGCTGGCGAAGTTCGTCCGCCGGACTCGGAATGGGGCGAAACTTTGCGTGCCCCCTCCGTGTGCCAAAAATAGGCCGCGGACAAAGCCGCGCCCAAAAACGAGCGCCCGAGGTCCGGGACCCCAAGTTCGTCCAGCGGAAAAATGCCCAAAAAACGATGGGCTATAGCCTTGGGGCGTGGGGCTGGCGAAGTTCGTCCGCCGGACTCGGAATGGGGCGAAACTTTGCGTGCCCCCTCCGTGTGCCAAAAATAGACCGCGGGCAAAGGCGGACACAAAAACGAGTGCCCGAAGTCCGGGGCCCCAAGTTCGTCCAGCGGAAAAATGCCCAAAAAACGGGTGGGCTATAGCCTTGGGGCATGGGGCTGGCGAAGTTCGTCCGCCGGACTCGGAATGGGGCGAAACTTTGCGTGCCCCCTCCGTGCGCCAAAAATAGGCCGTGGCCAAAGGCGGACCCAAAAACGAGTGCCCGAAGTCCGGGGCCCCAAGTTCGTCCAGCGGAAAAATGCCCAAAAAACGGGTGGGCTATACCCTTGGGGCGTGGGGCTGGCGAAGTTCATCCGCCGGACTCGGAATGGGGCGAAACTTTGCATGCCCCCTCCGTGTGCCGAAAATAGGCCGTGGGCAAAGCCGCACCCAAAAACGAGCACCCGAAGTCTGGGGCCCCAAGTTCGTCCAGCTGAAAAATGCCCAAAAAACGATGGGCTATAGCCCTGGGGCGTGGGGCTGGCGAAGTTCGTCCGCCGGACTCGGAATGGGGCGAAACTTTGCGTGCCCCCTCCGTGTGCCAAAAATAGGCCGCGGGCAAAGCCGCGTCCAAAAACGAGCTCCCGAAGTCCGGGGCCCCAAGTTCGTCCAGCGGAAAAATGCCCAAAAAACGGGTGGGCTATAGCCTTGGGGCGTGGGGCTGGCGAAGTTCGTCCGCCGGACTCGGAATGGGGCGAAACTTTGCGTGCCCCCTCCGTGTCCCAAAAATAAGCCGTGGGCCAAGCCGCGCCCAAAAACGAGTGCCCGAAGTCCGGGGCCCCAAGTTCGTCCAGCGGAAAAATGCCCAAAAAACGATGGGCTATAGCCTTGGGGCGTGGGGCTGGCGAAGTTCGTCCGCCGGGCTCGGAATGGGGCGAAACTTTGCGTGCCCCCTCCGTGTGCCAAAAATAGGACGCAGGCAAAGCCGCACCCAAAATAGAGCGCCCGAAGTCCGGGGCCCCAAGTTCGTCCAGCGGAAAAATGCCCAAAAAACGGGTGGGCTATAGCCTTGGGGCGTGGGGCTGGCGAAGTTCATCCGCCGGACTCGGAATGGGGCGAAACTTTGCGTGCCGCCTCCGTGTGCCAAAAATAGGCCGCGGGCAAAGCCGCGCCCAAAAACGAGCGCCCGAAGTCCGGGGCCCCAAGTTCGTCCAGCGGAAAAATGCCCAAAAAACGATGGGCTATAGCCTTGGGGCGTGGGGCTGGCGAACTTCGTCCGCCGGACTCGGAATGGGGGGAAACTTTGTGTGCTCCCTCCGTGTGCCAAAAATAGGCCGCTGCCAAAGCCACGCCCAAAAACGAGCGACCGAAGTCTGGGGCCCCATGTTCGTCCAGCGGAAAAATGCCCAAAAACCGGGTGGGCTATAGCCTTGGGGCGTGGGGCTGGCGAAGTTCGTCCGCCGGACTCGGAATGGGGCGAAACTTTGCGTGCCCCCTCCGTGTCCCAAAAATAGGCCGTGGGCCAAGCCGCGCCCAAAAACAAGTGCCCGAAGTCCGGGGCCCCAAGTTCGTCCAGCGGAAAAATGCCCAAAAAACGATGGGCTTATAGCCTTGGGGCGTGGGGCTGGCGAAGTTCGTCCGCCGGGCTCGGAATGGGGCGAAACTTTGCGTGCCCCCTCCGTGTGCCAAAAATAGAACGCAGGCAAAGCCGCACCCAAAAACGAGCGCCCGAAGTCTGGGGCCCCAAGTTCGTCCAGCGGAAAAATGCCCAAAAAACGGGTGGGCTATAGCCTTGGGGCGTGGGGCTGGCGAAGTTCATCCGCCGGACTCGGAATGGGGCGAAACTTTGCGTGCCCCCTCCGTGTGCCAAAAATAGGCCGCGGGCAAAGCCGCGCCCAAAAACGAGCGCCCGAAGTCCAGGGCCCCAAGTACGTCCAGCGGAAAAATGCCCAAAAAACGATGGGCTATAGCCTTGGGGCGTGGGGCTGGCGAAGTTCGTCCGCCGGACTCGGAATGGGGCGAAACTTTGCGTGCCCCCTCCATGTGCCAAAAGTAGGCCGCGGGTAAAGCTGCGCCCAAAAACAAGCGCCTGAAGTCCGGGGCCCCAAGTTCGTCCTGCGGAAAATGGCCCAAAAAACGGGTGGGCTACAGCCTTGGGGCGTGGGGCCGGCAAAGTTCGTCCGCCGGACTCGGAATGGGACGAAACTTTGCGTGCCCCCTCCGTGTGCCAAAAATAGGCCGCGGGCAAAGCCACGCCCAAAAACGAGTGTCCGATGTCCGGGGCCCCAAGTTCGTCCAGCGGAAAAATGCCCAAAAAACGATGGGCTATAGCCTTGGGGCGTGGGGCTGGCGAAGTTCGACCGCCGGACTCAGAATGGGACGAAACTTTGCTTGCCCCCTCCGTGTGCCAAAAATGGGCCGCGGGCAAAGCCGTGCCCAAAAACGAGCGCCCCGAAGTGCGGGGCCCCAAGTTCGTCCAGCGGAAAAATGCCCAAAAAACGATGGGCTATAGCCCTGGGGCGTGGGGCTGGCGAAGTTCGTCCGCCGGACTCGGAATGGGGCGAAACTTTGCGTGAACCCTCTGTGTGCCAAAAATAGGCTGCGGACAAAGCCGCGCCCGAAGTCCGGGGCCACAAGTTCGTCCAGCGGAAAAATGCCCAAAAAACGGGTGGGCTATAGCCTTGGGGCGTGGGGCTGGCGAAGTTCGTCCGCCGGACTCGGAATGGGGCGAAACTTTGCATGCAACCTCCGTTTCCCAAAAATAGGCCGCGGGCAAAGCCGCGCCCAAAAACGAGCGCCCGAAGTCCGGGGCCCCAAGTTCGTCCAGCAGAAAAATGCCCAAAAAATGATGGGCTATAGCCTTGGGGCGTGGGGCTGGCGAAGTTCATCCGCCGGACTCAGAATGGGGCGAAACTTTGCGTGCCCCCTCCGTGTGCCAAAAATAGGCCGCGGGCAAAGCCGCGCCCAAAAACGAGCGCCCGAAGTCCGGGGCCCCAAGTTCGTCCAGCAGAAAAATGCCAAAAAAATGGGTGGGCAATTGCCTTGGGGCGTGGGGCTGGCGAAGTTCGTCCGCCGGACTCGGAATGGGGCGAAACTTTGCGTGCCCCCTCCATGTGCCAAAAGTAGGCCGTGGGTAAAGCCGCGCCCAAAAACAAGGGCCTGAAGTCCGGGGCCCCAAGTTCGTCCTGCGGAAAATGGCCCAAAAAACGGGTGGGCTACAGCCTTGGGGCGTGGGGCTGGCAAAGTTCGTCCGCCGGACTCGGAATGGGACGAAACTTTGCGTGCCCCCTCCGTGTGCCAAAAATAGGCCGCGGGCAAAGCCGCGCCCAAAAACGAGTGCCCGATGTCCGGGGCCCCAAGTTCGTCCAGCGGAAAAATGCCCAAAAAACGATGGGCTATAGCCTTGGGGCGTGGGGCTGGCGAAGTTCGACCGCCGGACTCGGAATGGGACGAAACTTTGCTTGCCCCCTCCGTGTGCCAAAAATGGGCCGCGGGCAAAGCCGTGCCCAAAAACGAGCGCCCGAAGTCCGGGGCCCCAAGTTCGTCCAGCGGAAAAATGCCCAAAAAACGATGGGCTATAGCCCTGGGGCGTGGGGCTGGCGAAGTTCGTCCGCCGGACTCGGAATGGGGCGAAACTTTGCGTGAACCCTCTGTGTGCCAAAAATAGGCCGCGGACAAAGCCGCGCCCGAAGTCCGGAGCCCCAAGTTCGTCCAGCGGAAAAATGCCCAAAAAACGGGTGGGCTATAGCCTTGGGGCGTGGGGCTGGCGAAGTTCGTCCGCCGGACTCGGAATGGGGCGAAACTTTGCATGCAACCTCCGTTTCCCAAAAATAGGCCGCGGGCAAAGCCGCGCCCAAAAACGAGCGCCCGAAGTCCGGGGCCCCAAGTTCGTCCAGCAGAAAAATGCCCAAAAAACGGGTGGGCTATAGCCTTGGGGCGTGGGGCTGGCGAAGTTCGTCCGCCGGACTCGGAATGGGGCGAAACTTTGCGTGCCCCCTCCGTGTGCCAAAAATAGGCTGCGGGCAAAGCCGCGCCCAAAAATGAGCACCCGAAGTCCGGGGCCCCAAGTTCGTCCAGCTGAAAAATGCCCAAAAAACGATGGGCTATAGCCCTGGGGCGTGGGGCTGGCGAAGTTCGCCCGCCGGACTCGGAATGGGGCGAAACTTTGCGTGCCCCCTCCATGTGCCAAAAATAGGCCACGGGCAAAGCCGCATCCAAAAACGAGCGCCCGAAGTCCGGGGCCCCAAGTTCGTCCAGCGGAAAAATGCCCAAAAAACGGGTGGGCTATAGCCTTGGGGCGTGGGGCTGGCGAAGTTCGTCCGCTGGACTCGGAATGGGGCGAAACTTTGCGTGCCCCCTCCGTGTCCCAAAAATAGGAAGCAGGCAAAGCCGCGCCCAAAAACGAGCGCCCGAAGTCCGGGGCCCCAAGTTCGTCCAGCTGAAAAAAGCCCAAAAAACGATGGGCTATAGCCCTGGGGCGTGGGGCTGGCGAAGTTCGTCCGCCGGACTCGGAATGGGACGAAACTTTGCGTGCCCCCTCCGTGTGCCAAAAATAGGCCGCGGGCAAAGCCGCGCCCGAAGTCCGGGGCCCCAAGTTCGTCCAGCGGAAAAATGCCCAAAAAACGGGTGGGTTATAGCCTTGGGGCGTGGGGCTGGCGAAGTTCGTCCGCCGGACTCGGAATGGGGCGAAACTTTGCATGCAACCTCCGTTTCCCAAAAATAGGCCGCGGGCAAAGCCGCACCCAAAACCGAGCACCCGAAGTCCGGGGCCCCAAGTTCGTCCAGCGGAAAAATGCCCAAAAAACGATGGGCTATAGCCTTGCGGCGTGGGGCTGGCGAAGTTCGTCCGCCGAACTCGGAATGGGGCGAAACTTTGCGTGCCCCCTCCGTGTGCCAAAAATAGGCCGCGGGAAAAGCCGCGCCCAAAAATGAGCGCCCGAAGTCCGGGGCCCCAAGTTCGCCCAGCGGAAAAATGTCCAAAAAACAATGGGCTATAGCCTTGGAGCGTGGGGCTGGCGAAGTTTGTCCGCCGGACTCGGAATGGGGCGAAACTTTACGTGCCCCCTCCGTGTCCCAAAAATAGGCCACGGGCGAAGCCGCGCCCAAAAACGAGCACCCGAAGTCCGGGGCCCCAAGTTCGTCCAGCGGAAAAATGCCCAAAAAACGGGTGGGCTATAGCCTTGGGGCGTGGGGCTGGCGAAGTTCGTCCGCCGGACTCGGAATGGGGCGAAACTTTGCGTGCCCCCTCCGTGTGCCAAAAATAGGCCACGGGCAAAGCCGCGCCCAAAAACGAGCGCCCGAAGTCCGGGGCCCCAAGTTCGTCCAGCGGAAAAATGCCCAAAAAACCATGGGCTATAGCCTTGGGGCGTGGGGCTGGCGAAGTTCGTCCGCCGGACTCGGAATGGGGCGAAACTTTGCGTGCCCCCTCTGTGTGCCAAAAATAGGCCGCGGACAAAGCCGCGCCCAAAAACGAGTGCCCGAAGTCCGGGCCCCAAGTTCGTCCAGCGGAAAAATGCCCAAAAAACGATGGGCTATAGCCTTGGGGCGTGGGGCTGGCGAAGTTCATCTGCCGGACTCGGAATGGGGCGAAACTTTGCGTGCCCCCTCCGTGTGCCAAAAATAGGCCGCGGGCAAAGCCGCACCCAAAAACGAGTGCCCGAAGTCCGGGGCCCCAAGTTTGTCCAGCGGAAAATGCCCAAAAAATGATGGGCTATAGCCTTGGGGCGTGGGGCTGGCGAAGTTCGTCCGCCGGACTCGGAATGGGGCGAAACTTTGCGTGCCCCCTCCGTGTGCCAAAAATAGGCCGCGGGCAAAGCCGCGCCCAAAAATGAGCACCCGAAGTCCGGGGCCCCAAGTTCGTCCAGCTGAAAAATGCCTAAAAAACGATGGGCTATAGCCCTGGGGCGTGGGGCTGGCGAAGTTCGCCCGCCGGACTCGGAATGGGGCGAAACTTTGCGTGCCCCCTCCATGTGCCAAAAATAGGCCACGGGCAAAGCCGCATCCAAAAACGAGCGCCCGAAGTCGGGGGCCCCAAGTTCGTCCAGCGGAAAAATGCCCAAAAAACGGGTGGGCTATAGCCTTGGGGCGTGGGGCTGGCGAAGTTCGTCCGCTGGACTCGGAATGGGGCGAAACTTTGCGTGCCCCCTCCTTGTCCCAAAAATAGGAAGCAGGCAAAGCCGCGCCCAAAAACGAGCGCCCGAAGTCCGGGGCCCCAAGTTCGTCCAGCTGAAAAAAGCCCAAAAAACGATGGGCTATAGCCCTGGGGCGTGGGGCTGGCGAAGTTCGTCCGCCGGACTCGGAATGGGTCGAAACTTTGCGTGCCCCCTCCGTGTGCCAAAAATAGGCCGCGGGCAAAGCCGCGCCCGAAGTCCGGGGCCCCAAGTTCGTCCAGCGGAAAAATGCCCAAAAAACGGGTGGGCAATAGCCTTGGGGCGTGGGGCTGGCGAAGTTCGTCCGCCGGACTCGGAATGGGGCGAAACTTTGCATGCAACCTCCGTTTCCCAAAAATAGGCCGCGGGCAAAGCCGCGCCCAAAAACGAGCGCCCGAAGTCCGGGGCCCCAAGTTCGTCCAGCAGAAAAATGCCCAAAAAATGATGGGCTATAGCCTTGGGGCGTGGGGCTGGCGAAGTTCGTCCGCCGGACTCGGAATGGGGCGAAACTTTGCGTGCTCCCTCCGTGTGCCAAAAATAGGCCGCGGGCAAAGCCGCGCCCAAAAATGAGCACCCGAAGTCCGGGGCCCCAAGTTCGTCCAGCTGAAAAATGCCCAAAAAACGATGGGCTATAGCCCTGGGGCGTGGGGCTGGCGAAGTTCGCCCGCCGGACTCGGAATGGGGCGAAACTTTGCGTGCCCCCTCCATGTGCCAAAAATAGGCCACGGGCAAAGCCGCATCCAAAAACGAGCGCCCGAAGTCCGGGGCCCCAAGTTCGTCCAGCGGAAAAATGCCCAAAAAACGGGTGGGCTATAGCCTTGGGGCGTGGGGCTGGCGAAGTTCGTCCGCTGGACTCGGAATGGGGCGAAACTTTGCGTGCCCCCTCCGTGTCCCAAAAATAGGAAGCAGGCAAAGCCGCGCCCAAAAACGAGCGCCCGAAGTCCGGGGCCCCAAGTTCGTCCAGCTGAAAAAAGCCCAAAAAACGATGGGCTATAGCCCTGGGGCGTGGGGCTGGCGAAGTTCGTCCGCCGGACTCGGAATGGGTCGAAACTTTGCGTGCCCCCTCCGTGTGCCAAAAATAGGCCGCGGGCAAAGCCGCACCCGAAGTCCGGGGCCCCAAGTTCGTCCAGCGGAAAAATGCCCAAAAAACGGGTGGGCAATAGCCTTGGGGCGTGGGGCTGGCGAAGTTCGTCCGCCGGACTCGGAATGGGGCGAAACTTTGCATGCAACCTCCGTTTCCCAAAAATAGGCCGCGGGCAAAGCCGCACCCAAAACCGAGCACCCGAAGTCCGGGGCCCCAAGTTCGTCCAGCGGAAAAATGCCCAAAAAACGATGGGCTATAGCCTTGCGGCGTGGGGCTGGCGAAGTTCGTCCGCCGAACTCGGAATGGGGCGAAACTTTGCGTGCCCCCTCCGTGTGCCAAAAATAGGCCGCGGGCAAAGCCGCGCCCAAAAATGAGCGCCCGAAGTCCAGGGCCCCAAGTTCGCCCAGCGGAAAAATGCCCAAAAAACAATGGGCTATAGCCTTGGAGCGTGGGGCTGGCGAAGTTTGTCCGCCGGACTCGGAATGGGGCGAAACTTTGCGTGCCCCCTCCGTGTCCCAAAAATAGGCCACGGGCAAAGCCGCGCCCAAAAACGAGCACCCGAAGTCCGGGGTCCCAAGTTCGTCCAGCGGAAAAATGCCCAAAAAACGGGTGGGCTATAGCCTTGGGGCGTGGGGCTGGCGAAGTTCGTCCGCCGGACTCGGAATGGGGCGAAACTTTGCGTGCCCCCTCCGTGTGCCAAAAATAGGCCACGGGCAAAGCCGCGCCCAAAAACGAGCGCCCGAAGTCCGGGGCCCCAAGTTCGTCCAGCGGAAAAATGCCCAAAAAACGATGGGCTATAGCCTTGGGGCGTGGGGCTGGCGAAGTTCGTCCGCCGGACTCGGAATGGGGCGAAACTTTGCGTGCCCCCTCCGTGTGCCAAAAATAGGCCGCGGACAAAGCCGCGCCCAAAAACGAGTGCCCGAAGTCCGGGCCCCAAGTTCGTCCAGCGGAAAAATGCCCAAAAAACGATGGGCTATAGCCTTGGGGCGTGGGGCTGGCGAAGTTCATCTGCCGGACTCGGAATGGGGCGAAACTTTGCGTGCCCCCTCCGTGTGCCAAAAATAGGCCGCGGGCAAAGCCGCACCCAAAAACGAGTGCCCGAAGTCCGGGGCCCCAAGTTTGTCCAGCGGAAAAATGCCCAAAAAACGGGTGGGCTATAGCCTTGGGGCGTGGGGCTGGCGAAGTTCGTCCGCCGGACTCGGAATGGGGCGAAACTTTGCGTGCCCCCTCCGTGTGCCAAAAATAGGCCACGGGCAAAGCCGCGCCCAAAAACGAGCGCCAGAAGTCCGGGGCCCCAAGTTCGTCCAGCGGAAAAATGCCCAAAAAACGATGGGCTATAGCCTTGGGGCGTGGGGCTGGCGAAGTTCGTCGGCCGGACTCGGAATGGGGCGAAACTTTGCGTGCCCCCTCCGTGTACCAAAAATAGGCCGTGGGCAAAGCCGCGCCCAAAAACGAGCGCCCGAAGTCCGGGGCCCCAAGTTCGTCCAGCGGAAAAATGCCCAAAAAACGATGGGCTATAGCCTTGGGGCGTGGGGCTGGCAAAGTTCGTCCGCCGGACTCAGAATGGGGCGAAATTTTGCGTGCCCCCTCCGTGTCCCAAAAATAGGCCGCGGGCAAAGCCGCGCCCAAAAACGAGCGCCCGAAGTCCGGGGCCCCAAGTTCGTCCAGCGGAAAAATGCCCAAAAAACGATGGGCTATAGCCTTGGGGCGTGGGGCTGGCGAAGTTCGCCCGCCGGACTCGGAATGGGGCGAAACTTTGCGTGCCCCCTCCGTGTGCCAAAAATAGGCCGTGGGCAAAGCCGCGCCCAAAAACGAGCGCCCGAAGTCCGGGCCCCAAGTTCGTCCAGCGGAAAAATGCCCAAAAAACGATGGGCTATAGCCTTGGGGCGTGGGGCTGGCGAAGTTCATCTGCCGGACTCGGAATGGGGCGAAACTTTGCGTGCCCCCTCCGTGTGCCAAAAATAGGCCGCGGGCAAAGCCGCACCCAAAAACGAGTGCCCGAAGTCCGGGGCCCCAAGTTTGTCCAGCGGAAAAATGCCCAAAAAACGGGTGGGCTATAGCCTTGGGGCGTGGGGCTGGCGAAGTTCGTCCGCCGGACTCGGAATGGGGCGAAACTTTGCGTGCCCCCTCCGTGTGCCAAAAATAGGCCACGGGCAAAGCCGCGCCCAAAAAAGAGCGCCAGAAGTCCGGGGCCCCAAGTTCGTCCAGCGGAAAAATGCCCAAAAAACGATGGGCTATAGCCTTGGGGCGTGGGGCTGGCGAAGTTCGTCGGCCGGACTCGGAATGGGGCGAAACTTTGCGTGCCCCCTCCGTGTACCAAAAATAGGCCGTGGGCAAAGCCGCGCCCAAAAACGAGCGCCCGAAGTCCGGGGCCCCAAGTTCGTCCAGCGGAAAAATGCCCAAAAAACGATGGGCTATAGCCTTGGGGCGTGGGGCTGGCAAAGTTCGTCCGCCGGACTCAGAATGGGGCGAAATTTTGCGTGCCCCCTCCGTGTCCCAAAAATAGGCCGCGGGCAAAGCCGCGCCCAAAAACGAGCGCCCGAAGTCCGGGGCCCCAAGTTCGTCCAGCGGAAAAATGCCCAAAAAACGATGGGCTATAGCCTTGGGGCGTGGGGCTGGCGAAGTTCGCCCGCCGGACTCGGAATGGGGCGAAACTTTGCGTGCCCCCTCCGTGTGCCAAAAATAGGCCGTGGGCAAAGCCGCGCCCAAAAACGAGCGCCCGAAGTCCGGGGCCCCAAGTTCGTCCAGCTGAAAAATGCCCAAAAAACGATGGGCTATAGCCCTGGGGCGTGGGGCTGGCGAAGTTCGTCCGCCGGACTCGGAATGGTGCGAAACTTTGCGTGCCCCCTCCGTGTGCCAAAAATAGGCCGCGGGCAAAGCCGCTTCCAAAAACGAGCTCCCGAAGTCTGGGGCCCCAAGTTCGTCCAGCGGAAAAATGCCCAAAAAACGGGTGGGCTATAGCCTTGGGGCGTGGGGCTGGCGAAGTTCGTCCGCCGGACTCGGAATGGGGCGAAACTTTGCGTGCCCCCTCCGTGTGCCAAAAATAGGCCGTGGGCCTAGCCGCGCCCAAAAACGAGCGCCCGAAGTCCGGGGCCCCAAGTTCATCCAGCGGAAAAATGCCCAAAAAACGATGGGCTATAGCCTTGGGGCGTGGGGCTGGCGAAGTTCGTCCGCCGGGCTCGGAATGGGGAAAAAGTTTGCGTGCCCCCTCCGTGTGCCAAAAATAGGATGCCGGCAAAGCCGCGCCCAAAAACGAGCGCCCGAAGTCCGGGCCCCCAAGTTCGTCCAGCGGAAAAATGCCCAAAAAACGGGTGGGCTATAGCCGTGGGGCGTGGGGCTGGCGAAGTTCATCCGCCGGACTCGGAATGGGGCAAAACTTTGCGTGCCCCCTCCGTGTGCCAAAAATAGGCCGCGGGCAAAGCCGCGCACAAAAACGAGCGCCCGAAGTCCGGGGCCCCAAGTTCGTCCAGCGGAAAAATGCCCAAAAAACGGGTGGGCTATAGCCTTGGGGCGTGGGGCTGGCGAAGTTCGTCCGCCGGACTCGGAATGGGGCGAAACTTTGCGTGCCCCCTCCGTGTGCCAAACATAGGCCGCGGGCAAAGCCACGCCCAAAAACGAGCGCCCGAAGTCTGGGACCCCAAGTTCGTCCAACAGAAAAATGCCCAAAAAACGGGTGGGCTACAGCCTTGGGGCGTGGGGCTGGCGAAGTTCGTCCGCCGGACTCGGAATGGGGCGAAACTTTGCGTGCCCCCTCCGTGTGCCAAAAATAGGCCGCGGGCAAAGCCGCACCCAAAAACGAGCGCCCGAAGTCCGGGGCCCCAAGTTCGTCCAGCGGAAAAATGCCCAAAAAACGATGGGCTATAGCCTTGGGGCGTGGGGCTGGCGAAGTTCGTCCGCCGGACTCGGAATGGGGCGAAACTTTGCGTGCCCCCTCCGTGTGCCAAAAATAGGCCGCGGGCAAAGCCGCGTCCAAAAACGAGCGCCCGAAGTCCGGGGCCCCAAGTGCGTCCAGCGGAAAAATGCCCAAAAAACGATGGGCTATAGCCTTTGGGCGTGGGGCTGGCGAAGTTCATCCGCCGGACTCGGAATGGGGCGAACCTTTGCGTGCCCCCTCCGTGTTCCAAAAATAGGCCGCGGGCAAAGCCGCGCCCAAAAACGAGCGCCCGAAGTCCGGGGCCCCAAGTTCGTCCAGCTGAAAAATGCCCAAAAAACGATGGGCTATAGCCCTGGGGCGTGGGGCTGGCGAAGTTCGTCCGCCGGACTCGGAATGGGGCGAAACTTTGCGTGCCCCCTCAGTGTGCCAAAAATAGGCCGCGGGCAAAGCCGCGTCCAAAAACAAGTGCCCGAAGTCCGGGGCCCCAAGTTCGTCCAGCGGAAAAATGCCCAAAAAATGGGTGGGCTATAGCCTTGGGGCGTGGGGCTGGCGAAGTTCATCCGCCGGACTCGGAATGGGGCGAAACTTTGCGTGCCCCCTCCGTGTGCCAAAAATAGGCCGCGAGCAAAGCCGCGCCCAAAAACGAGAGCCCGAAGTCCGGGGCCCCAAGCTCGTCCAGTGGAAAAATGCCCAAAAAACGGGTGGGCTATAGCCTTGGGGCATGGGGCTGGCGAAGTTCGTCCGCCGGACTCGGAATGGGGCGAAACTTTGCGTGACCCCTCCGTGTGCCAAAAATAGGCCGCGGGCAAAGCCGCGCCCAAAAACGAGCGCCCGAAGTCCGGGGCGCCAAGCTCGTCCAGCGGCAAAATGCCCAAAAAACGGGTGGGCTATAGCCTTGGGGCGTGGGGCTGGCGAAGTTCGTCCGCCGGACTCGGAATGGGGCGAAACTTTGCGTGCCCCCTTCATGTGCCAAAAATGGGCCGCGGGCAAAGCCGCGCCCAAAAACGAGCGCCCGAAGTCTGGGACCCCAAGTTCGTCCAACAGAAAAATGCCCAAAAAACGGGTGGGCTACAGCCTTGGGGCGTGGGGCTGGCGAAGTTCGTCCGCCGGACTCGGAATGGGGCGAAACTTTGCGTGCCCCCTCCGTGTGCCAAAAATAGGCCGCGGGCAAAGCCGCACCCAAAAATGAGCGCCCGAAGTCCGGGGCCCCAAGTTCGTCCAGCGGAAAAATGCCCAAAAAACGATGGGCTATAGCCTTGGGGCGTGGGGCTGGCGAAGTTCGTCCGCCGGACTCGGAATGGGGCGAAACTTTGCGTGCCCCCTCCGTGTGCCAAAAATAGGCCGCGGGCAAAGCCGCGTCCAAAAACGAGCGCCCGAAGTCCGGGGCCCCAAGTGCGTCCAGCGGAAAAATGCCCAAAAAACGATGGGCTATAGCCTTTGGGCGTGGGGCTGGCGAAGTTCATCCGCCGGACTCGGAATGGGGCGAACCTTTGCGTGCCCCCTCCGTGTTCCAAAAATAGGCCGCGGGCAAAGCCGCGCCCAAAAACGAGCGCCCGAAGTCCGGGGCCCCAAGTTCGTCCAGCTGAAAAATGCCCAAAAAACGATGGGCTATAGCCCTGGGGCGTGGGGCTGGCGAAGTTCGTCCGCCGGACTCGGAATGGGGCGAAACTTTGCGTGCCCCCTCCGTGTGCCAAAAATAGGCCGCGGGCAAAGCCGCGTCCAAAAACAAGTGCCCGAAGTCCGGGGCCCCAAGTTCGTCCAGCGGAAAAATGCCCAAAAAATGGGTGGGCTATAGCCTTGGGGCGTGGGGCTGGCGAAGTTCATCCGCCGGACTCGGAATGGGGCGAAACTTTGCGTGCCCCCTCCGTGTGCCAAAAATAGGCCGCGAGCAAAGCCGCGCCCAAAAACGAGAGCCCGAAGTCCGGGGCCCCAAGTTCGTCCAGTGGAAAAATGCCCAAAAAACGGGTGGGCTATAGCCTTGGGGCATGGGGCTGGCGAAGTTCGTCCGCCGGACTCGGAATGGGGCGAAACTTTGCGTGACCCCTCCGTGTGCCAAAAATAGGCCGCGGGCAAAGCCGCGCCCAAAAACGAGCGCCCGAAGTCCGGGGCGCCAAGCTCGTCCAGCGGCAAAATGCCCAAAAAACGGGTGGGCTATAGCCTTGGGGCGTGGGGCTGGCGAAGTTCGTCCGCCGGACTCGGAATGGGGCGAAACTTTGCGTGCCCCCTTCATGTGCCAAAAATGGGCCGCGGGCAAAGCCGCGCCCAAAAACGAGCGCCCGAAGTCTGGGACCCCAAGTTCGTCCAACAGAAAAATGCCCAAAAAACGGGTGGGCTACAGCCTTGGGGCGTGGGGCTGGCGAAGTTCGTCCGCCGGACTCGGAATGGGGCGAAACTTTGCGTGCCCCCTCCGTGTGCCAAAAATAGGCCGCGGGCAAAGCCGCACCCAAAAACGAGCGCCCGAAGTCCGGGGCCCCAAGTTCGTCCAGCGGAAAAATGCCCAAAAAACGATGGGCTATAGCCTTGGGGCGTGGGGCTGGCGAAGTTCGTCCGCCGGACTCGGAATGGGGCGAAACTTTGCGTGCCCCCTCCGTGTGCCAAAAATAGGCCGCGGGCAAAGCCGCGTCCAAAAACGAGCGCCCGAAGTCCGGGGCCCCAAGTGCGTCCAGCGGAAAAATGCCCAAAAAACGATGGGCTATAGCCTTTGGGCGTGGGGCTGGCGAAGTTCATCCGCCGGACTCGGAATGGGGCGAACCTTTGCGTGCCCCCTCCGTGTTCCAAAAATAGGCCGCGGGCAAAGCCGCGCCCAAAAACGAGCGCCCGAAGTCCGGGGCCCCAAGTTCGTCCAGCTGAAAAATGCCCAAAAAACGATGGGCTATAGCCCTGGGGCGTGGGGCTGGCGAAGTTCGTCCGCCGGACTCGGAATGGGGCGAAACTTTGCGTGCCCCCTCCGTGTGCCAAAAATAGGCCGCGGCCAAAGCCGCGTCCAAAAACAAGTGCCCGAAGTCCGGGGCCCCAAGTTCGTCCAGCGGAAAAATGCCCAAAAAATGGGTGGGCTATAGCCTTGGGGCGTGGGGCTGGCGAAGTTCATCCGCCGGACTCGGAATGGGGCGAAACTTTGCGTGCCCCCTCCGTGTGCCAAAAATAGGCCGCGAGCAAAGCCGCGCCCAAAAACGAGAGCCCGAAGTCCGGGGCCCCAAGTTCGTCCAGTGGAAAAATGCCCAAAAAACGGGTGGGCTATAGCCTTGGGGCATGGGGCTGGCGAAGTTCGTCCGCCGGACTCGGAATGGGGCGAAACTTTGCGTGACCCCTCCGTGTGCCAAAAATAGGCCGTGGGCAAACCCGCGCCCAAAAACGAGCGCCCGAAGTCTGGGGCGCCAAGCTCGTCCAGCGGAAAACTGCCCAAAAAACGGGTGGGCTATAGCCTTGGGGCGTGGGGCTGGCGAAGTTCGTCCGCCGGACTCGGAATGGGGCGAAACTTTGCGTGCCCCCTTCATGTGCCAAAAATGGGCCGCGGGCAAAGCCGCGCCCAAAAACGAGCGCCCGATGCCCGGGGCCCCAAGTTCGTCCAGCGGAAAAATGCCCAAAAAATGATGGGCTATAGCCTTGGGGCGTGGGGCTGGCGAAGTTCATTCGCCGGACTCGGAATGGGGCGAACCTTTGCGTGCCCCCTCCGTGTGCCAAAAATAGGCCGCGGGCAAAGCCGCGCCCAAAAACGAACGCCCGAAGTCCGGGGCCCCAAGTTCGTCCAGCTGAAAAATGCCCAAAAAACGATGGGCTATAGCCCTGGGGCGTGGGGCTGGCGAAGTTCGTCCGCCGGACTCGGAATGGGGCGAAACTTTGCGTGCCCCCTCCGTGTGCCAAAAATAGGCCGCGGCCAAAGCCGCGTCCAAAAACGAGCGCCCGAAGTCTGGGGCCCCAAGTTCGTCCAGCGGAAAAATGCCCAAAAAACGGGCGGGCTATAGCCTTGGGGCGTGGGGCTGGCGAAGTTCGTCCGCCGGACTCGGAATGGGGCGAAACTTTGCTTGCCCCCTCCGTGTGCCAAAAATAGGCCGCGGCCAAAGCTACGTCCAAAAACGAGCGCCCGAAGTCTGGGGCCCCAAGTTCGTCCAGCGGAAAAATGCCCAAAAAACGGGTGGGCTATAGCCTTGGGGCGTGGGGCTGGCGAAGTTCGTCCGCCGGACTCGGAATGGGGCGAAACTTTGCGTGCCCCCTCCGAGTCCCAAAAATAGGCCGTGGGCCAAGCCGCGCCCAAAAACGAGCGCCCGAAGTCCGGGGCCCCAAGTTCGTCCAGCGGAAAAATGCCCAAAAAACGATGGGCTATAGCCTTGGGGCGTGGGGCTGGCGAAGTTCGACCGCCGGACTCCGAATGGGACGAAACTTTGCTTGCCCCCTCCGTGTGCCAAAAATAGGCCGCGGGCAAAGCCGCGCCCAAAAACGAGCGCCCGAAGTCCGGGGTCCCAAGTTCGTCCAGCGGAAAAATGCCCAAAAAACGATGGGCTATAGCCTTGGGGCGTGGGGCTGGCGAAGTTCGACCGCCGGACTCCGAATGGGACGAAACTTTGCTTGCCCCCTCCGTGTGCCAAAAGTAGGCCGCGGGTAAAGCCGCGCCCAAAAACGAGCGCCCGATGCCCGGGGCCCCAAGTTCGTCCAGCGGAAAATGGCCCAAAAAACGGGTGGGCTACAGCCTTGGGGCGTGGGGCTGGCGAAGTTCGTCCGCCGGAGTCGGAATGGGGCGAAACTTTGCGTGCCCCCTCCGTGTGCCAAAATAGGCCGCGGGCATAGCCGCGCCCAAAAACGAGTGCCCGAAGTCCGGGGCCCCAAGTTCGTCCAGCGGAAAAATGCCCAAAAAACGATGGGCTATAGCCTTGGGGCGTGGGGCTGGCGAAGTTCGTCCGCCGGACTCGGAATGGGGCGAAACTTTGCGTGCCCCCTCCGTGTGCCAAAAATAGGCCGCGGGCAAAGCCGCACCCAAAAACGAGCGCCCGAAGTCCGGGGCCCCAAGTTCGTCCAGCGGAAAAATGCCCAAAAAACGGGTGGGCTATAGCCTTGGGGCGTGGGGCTGGCGAAGTTCGTCCGCCGGACTCGGAATGGGGCGAAACTTAGCGTGCCCCCTCCGTGTGCCAAAAATAGGCCGCGGGCATAGCCGCGCCCAAAAACGAGTGCCCAAAGTCCGGGGCCCCAAGTTCGTCCACCGGAAGAATGCCCAAAAAACGGGTGGGCAATAGGCTTGGGGCGTGGGGCTGGCGAAGTTCGTCTGCCGGACTTGGAATGGGGCGAAACTTTGCGTGCCCCCTCCGTGTGCCAAAAGTAGGCCGCGGGTAAAGCCGCGCCCAAAAACGAGCGCCCGAAGCCCGGGGCCCCAAGTTCGTCCAGCGGAAAATGGCCCAAAAAACGGGTGGGCTACAGCCTTGGGGCGTGGGGCTGGCGAAGTTCGTCCGCCGGAGTCGGAATGGGGCGAAACTTTGCGTGCCCCCTCCGTGTGCCAAAATAGGCCGCGGGCAAAGCCGCGCCCAAAAACGAGCACCCGAAGTCCGGGGCCCCAAGTTCGTCCAGCGGAAAAATGCCCAAAAAACGATGGGCTATAGCCTTGGGGCGTGGGGCTGGCGAAGTTCGACTGCCGGACTTGGAATGGGACGAAACTTTGCTTGCCCCCTCCGTGTGCCAAAAATAGGCCGCGGGCAAAGCCGCGCCCAAAAACGAGTGCCCGAAGTCCGGGGCCCCAAGTTCGTCCAGCGGAAAAATGCCCAAAAAACGATGGGCTATAGCCTTGGGGCGTGGGGCTGACGAAGTTCGTCCGCCGGACTCGGAATGGGGCGAAACTTTGCGTGAACACTCCGTGTGCCAAAAATTTGCCGCGGGCAAAGCCGCGCCCGAAGTCCGGGGCCCCAAGTTCGTCCAGCGGAAAAATGCCCAAAAAACGGGTGGGCTATGGCCTTGGGGCGTGGGGCTGGCGAAGTTCGTCCGCCGGACTCGGAATGGGGCGAAACTTTGCGTGCAACCTCCGTGTCCCAAAAATAGCCCGCGGGCAAAGCCGCGCCCAAAAACGAGCGCACGAAGTCCGGGGCCCCAAGTTCGTCCAGCGGAAAAATGCCCAAAAAAGGATGGGCTATAGCCTTGGGGCGTGGGGCTGGCGAAGTTCGTCCGCCGGGCTCGGAATTGGGCGAAACTTTGCGTGAACCCTCCGTGTGTCAAAAATAGGCCGTGGGCAAAGCCGCGCCCGAAGTCCGGGGCCCCAAGTTCGTCCAGCTGAAAAATGCCCAAAAAATGGGTGGGCTATAGCCTTGGGGCGTGGGGCTGGCGAAGTTCGTCCGCCGGACTCGGAATGGGGCGAAACTTTGCGTGCAACCTCCGTGTACCAAAAATAGGCCGCGGGCAAAGCCGCGCCCAAAAACGAGCAAAAAACGAGCACCCGAAGTCTGGGGCCCCAAGTTCGTCCAGCGGAAAAATGCCCAAAAAACGATGGGCTATAGCCTTGGGGCGTGGGGCTGGCGAAGTTCGTCCGCCGGACTCGGAATGGGGCGAAACTTTGTGTGCCCCTTCCGTGTGCCAAAAATAGGCCGCGGGCAAAGCCACGCCCAAAAATGAGCGCCCGAAGTCCGGGGCCCCATGTTCGTCCAGCGGAAAAATACCCAAAAAACGGGTGGGCTATAGCCTTGGGGCGTGGGGCTGGCGAAGTTCGTCCGCCGGACTCGGAATGGGGCGAAACTTTGCGTGCCCCCACCGTGTGCCAAAAATAGGCCGCAGACAAAGCCGCGTCCAAAAACGAGCGCCCGAAGTCTGGGGCCCCAAGTTCGTCCAGCGGAAAAATGCCCAAAAAACGATGGCCAATAGCCTTGGGGCGTGGGGCTGACGAAGTTCGTCCGCCGGACTCGGAATGGGGCGAAACTTTGCGTGAACACTCCGTGTGCCAAAAATATGCCGCGGACAAAGCCGCGCCCGAAGTCCGGGGCCCCAAGTTCGTCCAGCGGAAAAATGCCCAAAAAACGGGTGGGCTATGGCCTTGGGGCGTGGGGCTGGCGAAGTTCGTCCGCCGGACTCGGAATGGGGCGAAACTTTGCGTGCAACCTCCGTGTCCCAAAAATAGCCCGCGGGCAAAGCCGCGCCCAAAAACGAGCGCACGAAGTCCGGGGCCCCAAGTTCGTCCAGCGGAAAAATGCCCAAAAAAGGATGGGCTATAGCCTTGGGGCGTCGGGCTGCCGAAGTTCGTCCGCCGGACTCGGAATGGGGCGAAACTTTGCGTGCAACCTCCGTGTACCAAAAATAGGCCGCGGACAAAGCCGCGCCCAAAAACGAGCGCCCGAAGTCCGGGGCCCCAAGTTCGTCCAGCGGAAAAATGCCCAAAAAACGGGTGGGCTATAGCCTTGGGGCGTGGGGCTGGCGAAGTTCGTCCGCCGGACTCGGAATGGGGCGAAACTTTGCGTGCCCCCACCGTGTGCCAAAAATAGGCCGCGGACAAAGCCGCGCCCAAAAACGAGCGCCCGAAGTCCGGGGCCCCAAGTTCGTCCAGCGGAAAAATGCCCAAAAAACGATGGGCTATAGCCTTGGGGCGTGGGGCTGGCGAAGTTCGTCCGCCGGGCTCGGAATGGGGCGAAATTCTGCGTGAACTCTCCGTGTCCCAAAAATAGGCCGTGGGCAAAGCCGCGCCCGAAGTCCGGGGCCCCAAGTTCGTCCAACGGAAAAATGCCCAAAAAACGGGTGGGCTATAGCCTTGGGGCGTGGGGCTGGCGAAGTTCGTCCGCCGGACTCGGAATGGGGCGAAACTTTGCGTGCAACCTCCGTGTACCAAAAATAGGCCGCGGGCAAAGCCGCGCCCAAAAACGAGCGCCCGAAGTCTGGGGCCCCAAGTTCGTCCAGCGGAAAAATGCCCAAAAAACGATGGGCTATAGCCTTGGGGCGTGGGGCTGGCGAAGTTCGTCCGCCGGACTCGGAATGGGGTGAAACTTTCTGTGCCCCCTCCGTGTACCAAAAATAGGCCGCGGGCAAAGCCACGCCCTAAAACGAGTGCCCGAAGTCCGGGGCCCCATGTTCGTCCAGCGGAAAAATGCCCAAAAAACGGGTGGGCTATAGCCTTGGGGCGTGGGGCTGGCGAAGTTCGTCCGCCGGACTCGGAATGGGGCAAAACTTTGCGTGCCCCCTCCGTGTGCCAAAAATAGGCCGCGGACAAAGCCGCGCCCAAAAACGAGCACCCGAAGTCCGGGGCCCCAAGTTCGTCCAGCGGAAAAATGCCCAAAAAACGATGGGCTATAGCCTTGGGGCGTGGGGCTGGCGAAGTTCGTCCGCCGGACTCGGAATGGGGCGAAACTTTGCGTGCCCCCTCCGTGTGCCAAAAATAGGCCACGGGCAAAGGCGCACCCAAAAACGAGCGCCCGAAGTCCGGGGCCCCAAGTTCGTCCAGCGGAAAAATGCCCAAAAAACGGGTGGGCTATAGCCTTGGGGCGTGGGGCTGGCGAAGTTCGTCCGCCGGACTCGGAATGGGGCGAAACTTTGCGTGCCCCCTCCGTGTGCCAAAAATAGGCCGCGGACAAAGCCGCGCCCAAAAACGAGCGCCCGAAGTCCGGGGCCCCAAGTTCGTCCAGCGGAAAAATGCCCAAAAAACGGGTGGGCAATAGCCTTGGGGCGTGGGGCTGGCGAAGTTCGTCCGCCGGACATGGAATGGGGCGAAACTTTGCGTGCCCCCTCCGTGTGCCAAAAATAGGCCGCGTGCAAAGCCGCGGCCAAAAACGAGTGCCCGAAGTCCGGGGCCCCAAGTTCGTCCAGCGGAAAAATGCCCAAAAAACGATGGGCTATAGCCTTGGGGCGTGGGGCTGGCGAAGTTCGTCCGCCGGACTCGGAATGGGGCGAAACTTTCGGTGCCCCCTCCGTGCGCCAAAAATAGGCCGCGGACAAAGCCGCGCCCAAAAACGAGCCCCCGAAGTCCGGGGCCCCAAGTTCGTCTAGCGGAAAAATGCCCAAAAAACGATGGGCTATAGACTTCGGGTGTGGGGCTGGCGTAGTTCGTCCGCCGGACTCGGAATGGGGCGAAACTTTGCATGCCCCCTCCGTGTGCCAAAAATAGGCCGCGGGCAAAGGCGTACCCAAAAACGAGCGCCCGAAGTCCGGGGCCCCAAGTTCGTCCAGCGGAAAAATGCCCAAAAAACGGGTAGGCTATAGCCTTGGGGCGTGGGGCTGGCGAAGTTCGTCCGCCGGACTCGGAATGGGGCAAAACTTTGTGTGAACCCTCCGTGTGCTAAAAATAGGCCGCGGACAATGCCGCGCCCGAAGTCCGGGGCCCCAAGTTCGTCCAGCGGAAAAATGCCCAAAAAACGGGTGGGCTATCGCCTTGGGGCGTGGGGCTGGCGAAGTTCGTCTTCCGGACTCGGAATGGGGCGAAACTTTGCGTGCCCCCTCCGTGTGCCAAAAATAGGCCACGGGCAAAGCCGCGCCCAAAAACGAGCGCCCGAAGTCCGGGGCCCCAAGTTCGTCCAGCGGAAAAATGCCCAAAAAACGATGGGCTATAGCCTTGGGGCGTGGGGCTGGCGAAGTTCGTCCGCCGGACTCGGAATGGGGCGAAAATTTGCGTGCCCCCTCCGTGTGCCAAAAATAGGCCACGGGCAAAGCCGCGCCCAAAAACGAGCGCCCGAAGTCCGGGGCCCCAAGTTCGTCCAGCGGAAAAATGCACAAAAAACGCTGGGCTATAGCCTTCGGGCGTGGGGCTGGCGAAGCTCATCCGCCGGACTCGGAATGGGGCGAAACTTTGCGTGCCCCCTCCGTGTGCCAAAAATAGGCCGCGGTCAAAGCCGCGCCCAAAAACGAGCGCCCGAAGTCCGGGGCCCCAAGTTCGTCCAGCGGAAAAATGCCCAAAAACCGGGTGGGCTATAGCCTTGGGGCGTGGGGCTGGCAAAGTTCATCCGCCGGACTCGGAATGGGGCAAAACTTTGCGTGCCCCCTCCGTGTACCAAAAATAGGCCGCGGGCAAAGCCGCGCCCAAAAACGAGTGCCCGAAGTCTGGGGCCCCAAGTTCGTCCAGCGGAAAAATGCCCAAAAAACGATGGGCTATAGCCTTGGGGCGTGGGGCTGGCGAAGTTCGTCCGCCGGACTCGGAATGGGGCGAAACTTTGCGTGCCCCCTCCGTGTGCCAAAAAAAGGCCGCGGGTGAAGCCGCGCCCAAAAACGAGCGCCCGAAGTCCGGGGCCCCAAGTTCGTCCAGCGGAAAAATGCCCAAAAAACGGGTGGGCTATAGCCTTGGGGCGTGGGGCTGGCGAAGTTCGTCCTCCGGACTCGGAATGGGGCGAAAATTTGCGTGCCCCCTCCGTGTGCCAAAAATAGGCCGCGGGCAAAGCCGCGCCCAAAAACGAGCGCCCGAAGTCCGGGGCCCCAAGTTCGTCCAGCGGAAAAATGCCCAAAAAACGATGGGCTATAGTCTTGGGGCGTGGGGCTGGTGAAGTTCGTCCGCCGGACTCGGAATGGGGCGAAACTTTGCGTGCCCCCTCCGTGTGCCAAAAATAGGCCGCGGGCAAAGCCGCGCCCAAAAACGAGCGCCCGAAGTCCGGGGCCCAAGTTCGTCCAGCGGAAAAATGCCCAAAAAACGGGTGGGCTATAGCCTTGGGGTGTGGGGCTGGCGAAGTTCGTCCGCCGGACTCGGAATGGGGCGAAACTTTGCATGCCCCCTCCGTGTGCCAAAAATAGGCCGCGGGCAAAGCCGCGCCCAAAAACGAGCGCCCGAAGTCCGCGGCCCCAAGTTCGTCCAGCGGAAAAATGCCCAAAAAACGGGTGGGCTATAGCCTTGGGGCGTGGGGCTGGCGAAGTTCGTCCGCCGGACTCGGAATGGGGCGAAACTTTGCGTGCCCCCTCCGTGTGCCAAAAATAGGCCGCGGACAAAGCCGCGCCCAAAAACGAGCACCTGAAGTCCGGAGCCCCAAGTTCGTCCAGCGGAAAAATGCCCAAAAAACGATGGGCTATAGCCTTGGGGCGTGGGGCTGGCGAAGTTCGTCCGCCGGACTCGGAATGGGGCGAAAATTTGCGTGCCCCCTCCATGTGCCAAAAATAGGCCGCGGGCAAAGCCGCGCCCAAAAACGAGCGCCCGAAGTCCGGGGCCCCAAGTTCGTCCAGCGAAAAAATGCCCAAAAAACGGGTGGGCTATAGCCTTGGGGCGTGGGCCTGGCAAAGTTCGTCTGCCGGACTCGGAATGGGGCGAAACTCTGCGTGCCCCCTCCGTGTGCCAAAAATAGGCCGCGGGCAAAGCTGCGCCCAAAAACGAGCGCCCGAAGTCCGGGGCCCCAAGTTCGTCCAGCGGAAAAATGCCCAAAAAACGATGGGCTATAGCCTTGGGGCGTGGGGCTGGCAAAGTTCGTCCGCCGGACTCAGAATGGGGCGAAACTTTGCGTGCCCCCTCCGTGTGCCAAAAATAGGCCGCGGGCAAAGCCGCGCCCAAAAACGAGTGCCCGAAGCCCGGGGCCCCAAGTTCGTCCAGCGGAAAAATGCCCAAAAACCGGGTGGGCTATAGCCTTGGGGCGTGGGGCTGGCAAAGTTCGTCCGCCGGACTCGGAATGGAGCAAAACTTTGCGTGCCCCCTCCGTGTACCAAAAATAGGCCGCGGGCAAAGCCGCGCCCAAAACGAGTGCCCGAAGTGCGGGGCCCCAAGTTCGTCCAGCGGAAAAATGCCCAAAAAATGATGGGCTATAGCCTTGGGGCGTGGGGCTGGCGAAGTTCGTTCGCCGGACTCGGAATGGGGCGAAACTTTGCGTGCCCCCTCCGTGTGCCAAAAATAGGCCGCGGGCGAAGCCGCGCCCAAAAACGAGCGCCCGAAGTCCGGGGCCCCAAGTTCGTCCAGCGGAAAAATGCCCAAAAAACGGGTGGGCTACAGCCTTGGGGCGTGGGGCTGGCGAAGTTCGTCCTCCGGACTCGGAATGGGCGAAACTTTGCGTGCCCCCTCCGTGTGCCAAAAATAGGCCGCGGGCAAAGCCGTGCCCAAAAACGAGCGCCCGAAGTCCGGGGTCCCAAGTTCGTCCAGCGGAAAAATGCCCAAAAAACGATGGGCCATAGTCTTGGGGCGTGGGGCTGGCGAAGTTCGTCCGCCGGACTCGGAATGGGGCGAAACTTTGCGTGCCCCCTCCGTGTGCCAAAAATAGGCCGCGGACAAAGCCGCGCCCAAAAACGAGCGCCCGAAGTCCGGGGCCCCAAGTTCGTCCAGCGGAAAAATGCCCAAAAAACGAGTGGGCTATAGCCTTGGGGCGTGGGGCTGGCGAAGTTCGTCCGCCGGACTCGGAATGGGGCGAAACTTTGCGTGCCCCCTCCGTGTCTAAAAAATAGGCCGCGGGCAAGGCCGCACCCAAAAACGAACGCCCGAAGTCCGGGGACCCAAGTTCGTCCCGCGGAAAAATGCCCAAAAAACATGTGGGCCATAGCGTTGGGGCGTGGGGCCGGCGAAGTTCGTCCGCCGGACTCGGAATGGGGCTAAACTTTGAGTACCCCCTCCGTGTGCCAAAAATAGGACGCGGCCAAAGCCGCGCCCAAAAACGAGCGCCCGAAGTCCGGGGCCCCAAGTTCGTCCAGCGGAAAAATGCCCAAAAAACGAGTGGGCGATAGCCATGGGGCGTGGGGCTGGCGAAGTTCGTCCGCCGGACTCGGAATGGGGCGAAACTTTGCGTGCCCCCTCCGTGTCTAAAAAATAGGCCGCGGGCAAGGTCGCACCCAAAAACGAGCGCCCGAAGTCCGGGGCCCCAAGTTCGTCCAGCGGAAAAATGCCCAAAAAACGATGGGCTATAGCCTTGGGGCGAGGGGCTGGCGAAGTTCGTCCGCCGGACTCGGAATGGGACGAAACTTTGCGTGCCCCCTCTGTGTGCCAAAAATAGGCCGCGGGCAAAGCCGTACCCAAAAACGAGCGTCCGAAGTCCGGGGCCCCAAGTTCGTCCAGCCGAAAAATGCCCAAAAAACGATGGGCTATAGTCTTGGGGCGTGGGGCTGGCGAAGTTCGTCCGCCGGACTCGGAATGGGGCGAAACTTTGCGTGCCCCCTCCGTGTGCCAAAAATAGGCCGCGGGCAAAGCCGCGCCCAAAAACGAGTGCCCGAAGTCCGGGGCCCAAGTTCGTCCAGCGGAAAAATGCCCAAAAAACGGGTGGGCTATAGCCTTGGGGTGTGGGGCTGGCGAAGTTCGTCCGCCGGACTCGGAATGGGGCGAAACTTTGCGTGCCCCCTCCGTGTCTAAAAAATAGGCCGCGGGCAAAGCCGCGCCCAAAAACGAGCGCCCGAAGTCCGGGTGCCCAAAAAACGGGTGGGCTATAGCCTTGGGGCGTGGGGCTGGCGAAGTTCGTCCGCCGGACTCGGAATGGGGCGAAACTTTGAGTACCCCCTCCGTGTGCCAAAAATAGGCCGCGGGCAAAGCCGCGCCCAAAAACGAGCGCCCGAAGTTCGGGGACCCAAGTTCGTCCAGCGGAAAAATGCCCAAAAAACGATGGGCTATAGCCTTGGGGCGTGGGGCAGGCGAAGTACGTCCGCCGGACTCGGAATGGGGCGAAACTTTGCGTGCCCCCTCCGTGTGCCAAAAATAGGCCGCGGGCAAAGCCGCGACCAAAAACGAGTGCCCGAAGTCCGGGGCCCCAAGTTCGTCCAGCGGAAAAATGCCCAAAAAACGATGGGCTATAGCCTTGGGGCGAGGGGCTGGCGAAGTTCGTCCGCCGGACTCGGAATGGGACGAAACTTTGCGTGCCCCCTCTGTGTGCCAAAAATAGGCCGCGGGCAAAGCCGCACCCAAAAACGAGCGTCCGAAGTCCGGGGCCCCAAGTTCGTCCAGCCGAAAAATGCCCAAAAAACGGGTGGGCTATAGCCTTGGGGCGTGGGGCTGGCGAAGTTCGTCCGCCGGACTCGGAATGAGGCGAAACTTTGCGTGCCCCCTCCGTGTGCCAAAAATAGGCCGCGGGCAAAGCCGCACCCAAAAACGAGCGCCCGAAGTCCGGGGTCCCAAGTTCGTCCAGCGGAAAAATGCCCAAAAAACGATGGGCTATAGTCTTGGGGCATGGGGCTGGCGAAGTTCGTCCGCCGGACTCGGAATGGGGCGAAACTTTGCGTGCCCCCTCCGTGTGCCAAAAATAGGCCGCGGGCAAAGCCGCGCCCAAAAACGAGTGCCCGAAGTCCGGGGCCCAAGTTCGTCCAGCGGAAAAATGCCCAAAAAACGGGTGGGCTATAGCCTTGGGGTGTGGGGCTGGCGAAGTTCGTCCGCCGGACTCGGAATGGGGCGAAACTTTGCGTGCCCCCTCCGTGTCTAAAAAATAGGCCGCGGGCAAAGCCGCGCCCAAAAACGAGCGCCCGAAGTCCGGGTGCCCAAAAAACGGGTGGGCTATAGCCTTGGGGCGTGGGGCTGGCGAAGTTCGTCCGCCGGACTCGGAATGGGGCGAAACTTTGAGTACCCCCTCCGTGTGCCAAAAATAGGCCGCGGGCAAAGCCACGCCCAAAAACGAGCGCCCGAAGTTCGGGGACCCAAGTTCGTCCAGCGGAAAAATGCCCAAAAAACGATGGGCTATAGCCTTGGGGCGTGGGGCAGGCGAAGTACGTCCGCCGGACTCGGAATGGGGCGAAACTTTGCGTGCCCCCTCCGTGTGCCAAAAATAGGCCGCGGGCAAAGCCGCGACCAAAAACGAGTGCCCGAAGTCCGGCGCCCCAAGTTCGTCCAGCGGAAAAATGCCCAAAAAACGGGTGGGCTATAGCCTTGGGGCGTGGGGCTGGCGAAGTTCGTCCGCCGGACTCGGAATGGGCCGACACTTTGAGTACCCCCTCCGTGTGCCAAAAATAGGCCGCGGGCAAAGCCGCGCCCAAAAACGAGCGCCCGAAGTCTGGGGCCCCAAGTTCGTCCAGCGGAAAAATGCCCAAAAAACGATGGGCTATAGCCTTGGGTCGTGGGGCTGGCGAAGTTCGTCCGCCGGACTCGGAATGGGGCGAAACTTTGCGTGCCCCCACCATGTGCCAAAAAAAGGCCGCGGCCAAAGCCGCGCCCAAAAACGAGCGCCCGAAGTCCGGGGCCCCAAGTTCGTCCAGCGGAAAAATGCCCAAAAAACGAGTGGGCTATAGCCTTGGGGCGTGGGGCTGGCGAAGTTCGTCCGCCGGACTCGGAATGGGGCGAAACTTTGCGTGCCCCCTCCGTGTCTAAAAAATAGGCCGCGGGCAAAGCCGCGCCCAAAAACGAGCGCCCGAAGTCCGGGGCCCCAAGTTCGTCCAGCGGAAAAATGCCCAAAAAACGATGGGCTATAGCCTTGGGGCGTGGGGCTGGCGAAGTTCGTCCGCCGGACTCGGAATGGGGCGAAACTTTGCGTGCCCCCTCCGTGTGCCAAAAATAGGCCGCGGGCAAAGCCGCACCCAAAAACGAGCGCCCGAAGTCCGGGGCCCCAAGTTCATCCAGCGGAAAAATGCCCAAAAAACGGGTGGGCTATAGCCTTGGGGCGTGGGGCTGGCGAAGTTGGTCCGCCGGACTCGGAATGGGGCGAAACTTTGCGTGCCCCCTCCGTGTGCCAAAAATAGGCCGCAGGCAAAGCCGCGCCCAAAAACGAGCACCCGAAGTCCGGGGCCCCACGTTCGTCCAGCGGAAAAATGCCCAAAAAACGATGGGCTATAGCCTTGGGGCGTGGGGCTGGCGAAGTTCGTCCGCCGGACTCGGAATGGGGCGAAACTTTGCGTGCCCCCTCCGTGTGCCAAAAATAGGCCGCGGACAAACCCGCACCCAAAAACGAGCACCCGAAGTCCGGGGCCCCAAGTTCGTCCAGCGGAAAAATGCCCAAAAAACGATGGGCTATAGCCTTGGGGCGTGGGGCTGGCGAAGTTCGTCCGCCGGACTCGGAATGGGGCGAAACTTTGCGTGCCCCCTCCGTGTGCCAAAAATAGGCCGCAGGCAAAGTCACGCCCAAAAACGAGCGCCCGAAGTCCGGGGCCCCAAGTTCGTCCAACGGAAAAATGCCCAAAAAACGATGGGCTATAGCCTTGGGGCGTGGGGCTGGCGAAGTTCGTCCGCTGGACCCGGAATGGGGCGAAACTTTGCGTGCCCCCTCCGTGCGCCAAAAATAGGCCGCGGGCAAAGCCGCGCCCAAAAATGAGCGCCCGAAGTCCGGGGCCCCAAGTTCGTCCAGCGGAAAAACGCTAAAAAAATGGGTGGGCTATAGCCTTGGGGCGTGGGCCTGGTGAAGTTCGCCCGCCGGACTCGGAATGGGGTGAAAATTTGCGTGCCCCCTCCGTGTACCAAAAATAGGCCGCGGGAAAAGCCGAGCCCAAAAACGAGCGCCTGAAGTCCGGGGCCCCAAGTTCGTCCAGCGGAAAAATGCCCAAAAAACGATGGGCTATAGCCTTGGGGTGTGGGGCTGGCGAAGTTTGTCCGCTGGACTCGGAATGGGGCCAAACTTTGCGTGCCCCCTCCGTGTGCCAAAAATAGGCCGTGGCCAAAGCCGCACCCAAAAATGAGCGCCCGAAGTCTGGGGCCCCATGTTCGTCCAGCGGAAAAATGCCCAAAAAACGGGTGGGCTATAGCCCTGGGGCGTGGGGCTGGCGAAGTTCGTCCGCCGGACTCGGAATGGGGCGAAACTTTGCGTGCCCCCTCCGTGTCTAAAAAATAGGCCGCGGGCAAAGCCGCGCCCAAAAACGAGCGCCCGAAGTCCAGGGCCCCAAGTTCGTCCAGCGGAAAAATGCCCAAAAAATGATGGGCCATAGCCTTGGGGCCTGGGGCTGGCGAAGTTCGTCCGCCGGACTCGGAATGGGGCGAAACTTTGGGTGCCCCCTACGTGTGCCAAAAATAGGCCGCGGGCAAAGCCGCGCCCAAAAACGAGCGCCCGAAGTCCGGGGCCCCAAGTTCGTCCAGCGGAAAAAACGCCCAAAAAATGGGTGGGCTATAGCCTTGGGCCGTGGGGCTGGCGAAGTTTGTCCGCCGGACTCGGAATGGTGCGAAACTTTGCGTGCCCCCTCCGTGTACCAAAAATAGGCCGCGGGCAAAGCCGCGCCCAAAAACGAGCGCCCGAAGTCCGGGGCCCCAAGTTCGTCCAGCGGAAAAATGCCCAAAAAACGATGGGCTATAGCCTTGGGGCGTGGGGCTGGCGAAGTTCGTCCGCTGGACTCGGAATGGGGCGAAACTTTGCGTGCCCCCTCCGTGTGCCAAAAATAGGCCGCAGCCAAAGCCGCGCCCAAAAATGAGCGCCCGAAGTCCGGGGCCCCATGTTCGTCCAGCGGAAAAATGCCCAAAAAACGGGTGAGCTATAGCCTTGAGGCGTGGAGCGGGCGAAGTTCGTCCGCCGGACTCGGAATGGGGCGAACCTTTGCGTGCCCCCTCCGTGTGCCAAAAATAGGCCGCGGGTAAAGCCGCGCCCAAAAACGAGCGCCCAAAGTCCGGGGCCCCAAGTTCGTCCAGCGGAAAAATGCCCAAAAAACGATGGGCTATAGCCTTGGGGCGTGGGGCTGGCGAAGTTCTTCTGCCAGACTCGGAATGGGGCGAAACTTTGCGTGCCCCCTCCGTGTGCCAATAATAGGCCGCGGGCAAAGCCGCGTCAAAAAACGAGCGCCCGAAGTCCGGGGCCCCAAGTTCGTCCAGCGGAAAAATGCCCAAAAAACGGGTGGGCTATAGCCTTGGGGCGTGGGGCTGGCGAAGTTCGTCCGCCGGACTCGGAATGGGGCGAAAATTTGCGTGCCCCCACCGTGTGCCAAAAATAGGCCGCGGACAAAGCCGCGCCCAAAAATGAGCGCCCGAAGTCCGGGGCCCCAAGTTCGTCCAGCGGAAAAATGCCCAAAAAACGATGGGCTATAGCCTTGGGGCGTGGGGCTGGCGAAGTTCGTCCGCCGGGCTCGGAATGGGGCGAAATTCTGCGTGAACTCTCCGTGTGCCAAAAATAGGCCGTGGGCAAAGCCGCGCCCGAAGTCCGGGGCCCCAAGTTCGTCCAACGGAAAAATGCCCAAAAAACGGGTGGGCTATAGCCTTGGGGCGTGGGGCTGGCGAAGTTCGTCCGCCGGACTCGGAATGGGGTGAAACTTTCTGTGCCCCCTCCGTGTGCCAAAAATAGGCCGCGGGCAAAGCCACGCCCTAAAACGAGCGCCCGAAGTCCGGGGCCCCATGTTCGTCCAGCGGAAAAATGCCCAAAAAACGGGTGGGCTATAGCCTTGGGGCGTGGGGCTGGCGAAGTTCGTCCGCCGGACTCGGAATGGGGCAAAACTTTGCGTGCCCCCTCCGTGTGCCAAAAATAGGCCGCGGACAAAGCCGCGCCCAAAAACGAGCGCCCGAAGTCCGGGGCCCCAAGTTCGTCCAGCGGAAAAATGCCTAAAAAACGATGGGCTATAGCCTTGGGGCGAGGGGCTGGCGAAGTTCGTCCGCCGGACTCGGAATGGGGCGAAACTTTGCGTGCCCCCTCCGTGTGCCAAAAATAGGCCGCGGGCAAAGGCGCACCCAAAAACGAGCGCCCGAAGTCCGGGGCCCCAAGTTCGTCCAGCGGAAAAATGCCCAAAAAACGGGTGGGCTATAGCCTTGGGGCGTGGGGCTGGCGAAGTTCGTCCGCCGGACTCGGAATGGGGCGAAACTTTGCGTGCCCCCTCCGTGTGCCAAAAATAGGCCGCGGACAAAGCCGCGCCCAAAAACGAGCGCCCGAAGTCCGGGGCCCCAAGTTCGTCCAGCGGAAAAATGCCCAAAAAACGGGTGGGCAATAGCCTTGGGGCGTGGGGCTGGCGAAGTTCGCCCGCCGGACATGGAATGGGGCGAAACTTTGCGTACCCCCTCCGTGTGCCAAAAATAGGCTGCGTGCAAAGCCGCGGCCAAAAACGAGTGCCCGAAGTCCGGGGCCCCAAGTTCGTCCAGCGGAAAAATGCCCAAAAAACGATGGGCTATAGCCTTGGGGCGTGGGGCTGGCGAAGTTCGTCCGCCGGACTCGGAATGGGGCGAAACTTTCCGTGCCCCCTCCGTGCGCCAAAAATAGGCCGCGGACAAAGCCGCGCCCAAAAACGAGCCCCCGAAGTCCGGGGCCCCAAGTTCGTCCAGCGGAAAAATGCCCAAAAAACGATGGGCTATAGACTTCGGGCGTGGGGCTGGCGTAGTTCGTCCGCCGGACTCGGAATAGGGCGAAACTTTGCATGCCCCCTCCGTGTGCCAAAAATAGGCCGCGGGCAAAGGCGCACCCAAAAACGAGCGCCCGAAGTCCGGGGCCCCAAGTTCGTCCAGCGGAAAAATGCCCAAAAAACGGGTAGGCTATAGCCTTGGGGCGCGGGGCTGGCGAAGTTCGTCCGCCGGACTCGGAATGGGGCAAAACTTTGTGTGAACCCTCCGTGTGCTAAAAATAGGCCGCGGACAATGCCGCGCCCGAAGTCCGGGGCCCCAAGTTCGTCCAGCGGAAAAATGCCCAAAAAACGGGTGGGCTGTAGCCTTGGGGCGTGGGGCTGGCGAAGTTCGTCTGCCGGACTCGGAATGGGGCGAAACTTTGCGTGCCCCCTCCGTGTGCCAAAAATAGGCCACGGCCAAAGCCGCGCCCAAAAACGAGCGCCCGAAGTCCGGGGCCCCAAGTTCGTCCAGCGGAAAAATGCCCAAAAAACGATGGGCTATAGCCTTGGGGCGTGGGGCTGGCGAAGTTCGTCCGCCGGACTCGGAATGGGGCGAAAATTTGCGTGCCCCCTCCGTGTGCCAAAAATAGGCCGCGGGCAAAGCCGCGTCCAAAAACGAGCGCCCGAAGTCCGGGGCCCCAAGTTCGTCCAGCGGAAAAATGCCCAAAAAACGGGTGGGCTATAGCCTTGGGGCGTGGGGCTGGCGAAGTTCGTCCGCCGGACTCGGAATGGGGCGAAAATTTGCGTGCCCCCTCCGTGTGCCAAAAATAGGCCGCGGGCAAAGCCGCGTCCAAAAACGAGCGCCCGAAGTCCGGGGCCCCAAGTTCGTCCAGCGGAAAAATGCCCAAAAAACGGGTGGGCTATAGCCTTGGGGCGTGGGGCTGGCGAAGTTCGTCCGCCGGACTCGGAATGGGGTGAAACTTTGCGTGCCCCCTCCGTGTGCCAAAAATAGGCCGCGGGCAAAGCTGCACCCAAAAACGAGCGCCCGAAGTCCGGGGCCCCAAGTTCGTCCAGCGGAAAAATGCACAAAAAACGATGGGCTATAGCCTTCGGGCGTGGGGCTGGCGAAGTTCGTCCGCCGGACTCGGAATGGGGCGAAACTTTGCGTGCCCCCTCCGTGTGCCAAAAATAGGCCGCGGTCAAAGCCGCGCCCAAAAACGAGCGCCCGAAGTCCGGGGCCCCAAGTTCGTCCAGCGGAAAAATGCCCAAAAACCGGGTGGGCTATAGCCTTGGGGCGTGGGGCTGGCAAAGTTCATCCGCCGGACTCGGAATGGGGCAAAACTTTGCGTGCCCCCTCCGTGTACCAAAAATAGGCCGCGGGCAAAGCCGCGCCCAAAAACGAGTGCCCGAAGTCTGGGGCCCCAAGTTCGTCCAGCGGAAAAATGCCCAAAAAACGATGGGCTATAGCCTTGGGGCGTGGGGCTGGCGAAGTTCGTCCGCCGGACTCGGAATGGGGCGAAACTTTGCGTGCCCCCTCCGTGTGCCAAAAAAAGGCCGCGGGCGAAGCCGCGCCCAAAAACGAGCGCCCGAAGTCCGGGGCCCCAAGTTCGTCCAGCGGAAAAATGCCCAAAAAACGGGTGGGCTATAGCCTTGGGGCGTGGGGCTGGCGAAGTTCGTCCTCCGGACTCGGAATGGGGCGAAACTTTGCGTGCCCCCTCCGTGTGCCAAAAATAGGCCGCGGGCAAAGCCGCGCCCAAAACCGAGCGCCAGAAGTCCGGGGCCCCAAGTTCGTCCAGCGGAAAAATGCCCAAAAAACGATGGGCTATAGTCTTGGGGCGTGGGGCTGGTGAAGTTCGTCCGCCGGACTCGGAATGGGGCGAAACTTTGCGTGCCCCCTCCGTGTGCCAAAAATAGGCCGTGGGCAAAGCCGCGCCCAAAAACGAGCGCCCGAAGTCCGGGGCCCAAGTTCGTCCAGCGGAAAAATGCCCAAAAAACGGGTGGGCTATAGCCTTGATGTGTGGGGCTGGCGAAGTTCGTCCGCCGGACTCAGAATGGGGCGAAACTTTGCATGCCCCCTCCGTGTGCCAAAAATAGGCCGCGGGCAAAGCCGCGCCCAAAAACAAGCGCCCGAAGTCCGCGGCCCCAAGTTCGTCCAGCGGAAAAATGCCCAAAAAACGGGTGGGCTATAGCCTTGGGGCGTGGGGCTGGCGAAGTTCGTCCGCCGGACTCGGAATGGGGCGAAACTTTGCGTGCCCCCTCCGTGTGCCAAAAATAGGCCGCGGACAAAGCCGCGCCCAAAAACGAGCACCCGAAGTCCGGAGCCCCAAGTTCGTCCAGCGGAAAAATGCCCAAAAAACGATGGGCTATAGCCTTGGGGCGTGGGGCTGGCGAAGTTCGTCCGCCGGACTCGGAATGGGGCGAAAATTTGCGTGCCCCCTCCGTGTGCCAAAAATAGGCCGCGGGCAAAGCCGCGCCCAAAAACGAGCGCCCGAAGTCCGGGGCCCCAAGTTCGTCCAGCGGAAAAATGCCCAAAAAACGGGTGGGCTATAGCCTTGGGGCGTGGGCCTGGCAAAGTTCGTCTGCCGGACTCGGAATGGGGCGAAACTCTGCGTGCCCCCTCCGTGTGCCAAAAATAGGCCGCGGGCAAAGCTGCGCCCAAAAACGAGCGCCCGAAGTCTGGGGCCCCAAGTTCGTCCAGCGGAAAAATGCCCAAAAAACGATGGGCTATAGCCTTGGGGCGTGGGGCTGGCAAAGTTCGTCCGCCGGACTCGGAATGGGGCGAAACTTTGCGTGCCCCCTCCGTGTGCCAAAAATAGGCCGCGGCCAAAGCCGCGCCCAAAAACGAGTGCCCGAAGCCCGGGGCCCCAAGTTCGTCCAGCGGAAAAATGCCCAAAAACCGGGTGGGCTATAGCCTTGGGGCGTGGGGCTGGCAAAGTTCGTCCGCCGGACTCGGAATGGAGCAAAACTTTGCGTGCCCCCTCCGTGTACCAAAAATAGGCCGCGGGCAAAGCCGCGCCCAAAAACGAGTGCCCGAAGTGCGGGGCCCCAAGTTCGTCCAGCGGAAAAATGCCCAAAAAACGATGGGCTATAGCCTTGGGGCGTGGGGCTGGCGAAGTTCGTCCGCCGGACTCGGAATGGGACGAAACTTTGCGTGCCCCCTCCGTGTGCCAAAAATAGGCCGCGGGCGAAGCCGCGCCCAAAAACGAGCGCCCGAAGCCCGGGGCCCCAAGTTCGTCCAGCGGAAAAATGCCCAAAAAACGGGTGGGCTATAGCCTTGGGGCGTGGGGCTGGCGAAGTTCGTCCTCCGGACTCGGAATGGGGCGAAACTTTGCGTGCCCCCTCCGTGTGCCAAAAATTGGCCGCGGGAAAAGCCGCGCCCAAAAACGAGCGCCCGAAGTCCGGGGTCCCAAGTTCGTCCAGCGGAAAAATGCCCAAAAAACGATGGGCCATAGTCTTGGAGCGTGGGGCTGGCGAAGTTCGTCCGCCGGACTCGGAATGGGGCGAAACTTTGCGTGCCCCCTCCGTGTGCCAAAAATAGGCCGCGGGCAAAGCCGCGCCCAAAAACGAGCACCCGAAGTCTGGGGCCCCAAGTTCGTCCAGCGGAAAAATGCCCAAAAAACGAGTGGGCTATAGCCTTGGGGCGTGGGGCTGGCGAAGTTCGTCCGCCGGACTCGGAATGGGGCGAAACTTTGCGTGCCCCCTCCGTGTCTAAAAAATAGGCCGCGGCAAGGCCGCACCCAAAAACGAGCGCCCGAAGTCCGGGGACCCAAGTTCGTCCAGCGGAAAAATGCCCAAAAAACATGTGGGCCATAGCGTTGGGGCGTGGGGCTGGCGAAGTTCGTCCGCCGGACTCGGAATGGGGCTAAACTTTGAGTACCCCCTCCGTGTGCCAAAAATAGGCCGCGGGCAAAGCCGCGCCCAAAAACGAGCGCCCGAAGTCCGGGGCCCCAAGTTCGTCCAGCGGAAAAATGCCCAAAAAACGATGGGCTATAGCCTTGGGGCGTGGGGCTGGCGAAGTTCGTCCGCCGGATTCGGAATGGGGGGAAACTTTGCGTGCCCCCTCCGTGTGCCAAAAAAAGGCCGTGGTCAAAGCCGCGCCCAAAAACGAGCGCACGAAGTCCGGGGCCCCAAGTTCGTCCAGCGGAAAAATGCCCAAAAAACGAGTGGGCGATAGCCTTGGGGCGTGGGGCTGGCGAAGTTCGTCCGCCGGACTCGGAATGGGGCGAAACTTTGCGTGCCCCCTCCGTGTCTAAAAAATAGGCCGCGGGCAAGGTCGCACCCAAAAACGAGCGCCCGAAGTCCGGGGCCCCAAGTTCGTCCAGCGGAAAAATGCCCAAAAAACGATGGGCTATAGCCTTGGGGCGAGGGGCTGGCGAAGTTCGTCCGCCGGACTCGGAATGGGACGAAACTTTGCGTGCCCCCTCTGTGTGCCAAAAATAGGCCGCGGGCAAAGCCGCACCCAAAAACGAGCGTCCGAAGTCCGGGGCCCCAAGTTCGTCCAGCCGAAAAATGCCCAAAAAACGGGTGGGCTATAGCCTTGGGGCGTGGGGCTGGCGAAGTTCGTCCGCCGGACTTGGAATGAGGCGAAACTTTGCGTGCCCCCTCCGTGTGCCAAAAATAGGCCGCGGGCAAAGCCGCACCCAAAAACGAGAGCCCGAAGTCCGGGGTCCCAAGTTCGTCCAGCGGAAAAATGCCCAAAAAACGATGGGCTATAGTCTTGGGGCGTGGGGCTGGCAAAGTTCGTCCGCCGGACTCGGAATGGGGCGAAACTTTGCGTGCCCCCTCCGTGTTCCAAAAATAGGCCGCGGGCAAAGGCGCGCCCAAAAACGAGTGCCCGAAGTCCAGGGCCCAAGTTCGTCCAGCGGAAAAATGCCCAAAAAACGGGTGGGCTATAGCCTTGGGGTGTGGGGCTGGCGAAGTTCGTCCGCCGGACTCGGAATGGGGCGAAACTTTGCGTGCCCCCTCCGTGTCTAAAAAATAGGCCGCGGGCAAAGCCGCGCCCAAAAACGAGCGCCCGAAGTCCGGGGCCCCAAGTTCGTCCAGCCGAAAAATGCCCAAAAAACGGGTGGGCTATAGCCTTGGGGCGTGGGGCTGGCGAAGTTCGTCCGCCGGACTCGGAATGGGGCGAAACTTTGAGTACCCCCTCCGTGTGCCAAAAATAGGCCGCGGGCAAAGCCGCCTCCAAAAACGAGCGCCCGAAGTCTGGGGCCCCAAGTTCGTCGGGCGGAAAAATGCCCAAAAAACGATGGGGTATAGCCTTGGGGCGTGGGGCTGGCGAAGTTCGTCCGCCGGACTCGGAATGGGGCGAAACTTTGCGTGCCCCCTCCGTGTGCCAAAAAACGGCCGCGGGCAAAGCCGCACCCAAAAACGAGCGCCCGAAGTCCAGGGCCCCAAGTTCGTCCAGCGGAAAAATGCCCAAAAAACGAGTGGGCTATAGCCTTGGGGCGTGGGGCTGGCGAAGTTCGTCCGCCGGACTCGGAATGGGGCGAAACTTTGCGTGCCCCCTCCGTGTCTAAAAAATAGGCCGCGGGCAAAGCCGCGCCCAAAAACGAGCGCCCGAAGTCCGGGGCCCCAAGTTCGTCCAGCGGAAAAATGCCCAAAAAACGATGGGCTATAGCCTTGGGGCGTGGGGCTGGCGAAGTTCGTCCGCCGGACTCGGAATGGGGCGAAACTTTGCGTGCCCCCTCCGTGTGCCAAAAATAGGCCGCGGACAAAGCCGCACCCAAAAACGAGCGCCCAAAGTCCGGGGCCGCAAGTTCGTCCAGCGGAAAAATGCCCAAAAAACGGGTGGGCTATAGCCTTGGGGCGTGGGGCTGGCGAAGTTCGTCCGCCGGACTCGGAATGGGCCGAAACTTTGCGTGCCCCCTCCGTGTGCCAAAAATAGGCCGCGGGCAAAGCCGCGCCCAAAAACGAGCGCCCGAAGTCCGGGGCCCCAAGTTCGTCCAGCGGAAAAATGCCCAAAAAACGATGGGCTATAGAATTGGGGCGTGGGGCGGGCGAAGTACGTCCGCCGGACTCGGAATGGGGCGAAACTTTGCGTGCCCCCTCCGTGTGCCAAAAATAGGCCGCGGGCAAAGCCGCGACCAAAAACGAGTGCCCGAAGTCCGGGGCCCCAAGTTCGTCCAGCGGAAAAATGCCCAAAAAACGGGTGGGCTATAGCCTTGGGGCGTGGGGCTGGCGAAGTTCGTCCGCCGGACTCGGAATGGGGCGACACTTTGAGTACCCCCTCCGTGTGCCAAAAATAGGCCGCGGGCAAAGCCGCACCCAAAAACGAGCGCCCGAAGTCTGGGGCCCCAAGTTCGTCCAGCGGAAAAATGCCCAAAAAACGATGGGCTATAGCCTTGGGGCGTGGGGCTGGCGAAGTTCGTCCGCCGGACTCGGAATGGGGCGAAACTTTGCGTGCCCCCACCATGTGCCAAAAAAAGGCTGTGGCCAAAGCCGCGCCCAAAAACGAGCGCCCGAAGTCCGGGGCCCCAAGTTCGTCCAGCGGAAAAATGCCCAAAAAACGAGTGGGCTATAGCCTTGGGGCGTGGGGCTGGCGAAGTTCGTCCGCCGGACTCGGAATGGGGCGAAACTTTGCGTGCCCCCTCCGTGTCTAAAAAATAGGCCGCGGGCAAAGCCGCGCCCAAAAACGAGCGCCCGAAGTCCGGGGCCCCAACTTCGTCCAGCGGAAAAATGCCCAAAAAACGATGGGCTATAGCCTTGGGGCGTGGGGCTGGCGAAGTTCGTCCGCCGGACTCGGAATGGGGAGAAACTTTGCGTGCCCCCTCCATGTGCCAAAAATAGGCCGCGGGCAAAGCCGCACCCAAAAACGAGCGCCCGAAGTCCGGGGCCCCAAGTTCATCCAGCGGAAAAATGCCCAAAAAACGGGTGGGCTATAGCCTTGGGGCGTGGGGCTGGCGAAGTTGGTCCGCCGGACTCGGAATGGGGCGAAACTTTGCGTGCTCCCTCCGTGTGCCAAAAATAGGCCGCAGGCAAAGCCGCGCCCAAAAACGAGCACCCGAAGTCTGGGGCCCCAAGTTCGTCCAGCGGAAAAATGCCCAAAAAACGATGGGCTTTAGCCTTGGGGCGTGGGGCTGGCGAAGTTCGTCCGCCGGACTCGGAATGGGGCGAAACTTTGCGTGCCCCCTCCGTGTGCCAAAAATAGGCCGCGGACAAAGCCGCAGCCAAAAATGAGCGCCCGAAGTCCGGGGCCCCAAGTTCGTCCAGCGGAAAAATGCCCAAAAAACGGGTGGGCTATAGCCTTGGGGCGTGGGGATGGCGAAGTTCGTCCGCCGGACTCGGAATGGGGCGAAACTTTGCGTGCCCCCTCCGTGTGCCAAAAATAGGCCGTGGGCAAAGCCGCGCCCAAAAACGAGTGCCCGAAGTCCGGGGCCCCAAGTTCGTCCAGCGGAAAAATGCCCAAAAAACGATGGGCTATAGCCTTGGGGCGTGGGGATGGCGAAGTTCGTCCGCCGGACTCGGAATGGGGCGAAACTTTGCGTGCCCCCTCCGTGTGCCAAAAATAGGCCGCGGGCAAAGCTGCGCCCAAAAACAAGTGCCCGAAGTCCGGGGCCCCAAGTTCGTCCAGCGGAAAAATGCCCAAAAAACGATGGGCTATAGCCTTGGGGCGTGGGGATGGCGAAGTTCGTCCGCCGGACTCGGAATGGGGCGAAACTTTGCGTGCCCCCTCCCTGTGCCAAAAATAGGCCGCGGGCAAAGCCGTACCCAAAAACGATCGCCCGAAGTCCGGGGCCCCAAGTTCGTCCAGCGGAAAAATGCCCAAAAAACGATGGGCTATAGCCTTGGGGCGTGGGGCTGGCGAAGTTCATCCGTCGGACTCGGAATGGGGCGAAACTTTGCGTGCCCCCTCCGTGTGCCAAAAATAGGCCGCGGGCAAAGCCGCGCCCAAAAACGAGTGCCGGAAGTCCGGGGCCCCAAGTTCGTCCAGCGGAAAAATGCCCAAAAAACGGGTGGGCTATAACCTTGGGGCGTGGGGCTGGCGAAGTTCGTCCGCCGGACTCGGAATGGGGCAAAACTTTGCGTGCCCCCTCCGTGTACCAAAAATAGGCCGCGGGCAAAGCCGCGCCCAAAAACGAGTGCCCGAAGTCCGGGGCCCCAAGTTCGTCCAGCGGAAAAATGCCCAAAAAACGATGGGCTATAGCCTTGGGGCGTGGGGCTGGCGAAGTTCGTCCGCCGGACTCGGAATGGGGTGAAACTTTGCGTGCCCCCTCCGTGTGCCAAAAATAGGCCGCGGGTAAAGCCGCCCCCAAAAAACGAGCGCCCGAAGTCCGGGGCCCCAAGTTCGTCCAGCGGAAAAATGCCCAAAAAACGGGTGGGCTATAGCCTTGGGGCGTGGGGCTGGCGAAGTTCATCCGCCGGACTCGGAATGGGGAGAAACTTTGCGTGCCCCCTCCGTGTGCCAAAAATAGGCCGCAGGGAAAGCCATGCCCAAAAACGAGTGCCCGAAGTCCGGGGCCCCAAGTTCGTCCAGCGGAAAAATGCCCAAAAAACGATGGGCTATAACCTTGGGGCGTGGGGCTGGCGAAGTTCGTACGCCGGACTCGGAATGGCCCAAAACTTTGCGTGCCCCCTCCGTGTGCCAAAAATAGGCCACGGGCAAAGCCGCGCTCAAAAACAAGCCCCCGAAGTCCGGGGCCCCAAGTTCGTCCAGCGGAAAAATGCCCAAAAAACGGGTGGGCTATAGCCTTGGGGCGTGGGGCCGGCGAAGTTCGTCCGCTGGACTCGGAATGGGGCGAAACATTGCGTGCCACCTCCGTGTACCAAAAATAGGCCGCGGGCAAAGCCGCGCCCAAAAACGAGCGCCCGAAGTCCAGGGCCCCTAGTTCGTCCAGCGGAAAAATGCCCAAAAAACGATGGGCTATAGCCTTGGGGCGTGGGGCAGGCGAAGTTCGTCCGCCGGACTCGGAATGGGGCGAAACTTTGTGTGCCCCCTCCGTATGCCAAAAATAGGCCGCGGGCAAAGCCGCGCCCAAAAAAGAGCGTCCGAAGTCCAGGGCCCCTAGTTCGTCCAGCGGAAAAATGCCCAAAAAACGATGGGCTATAGCCTTGGGGCGTGGGGCAGGCGAAGTTCGTCCGCCGGACTCGGAATGGGGCGAAACTTTGTGTGCCCCCTCCGTATGCCAAAAATAGGCCGCGGGCAAAGCCGCGCCCAAAAACGAGCGCCCGAAGTCCGGGGCCCCAAGTTCGTCCAGCGGAAAAATGCCCAAAAAACGGTTGGGCTATAGCCTTGGGGCGTGGGGCTGGCGAAGTTCGTCCGCCGGACTGGGAATGGAGCGAAACTTTGCGTTCCCCCTCCGTGTGCCAAAAATAGGACGCGGGCAAAGCCACGCCCAAAAATGAGTGCCCGAACTCTGGGGCCCCAAGTTCGTCCAGCAGAAAAAAGCCCAAAAAACGATGGGCTATAGCCTTGGGGCGTGGGGCTGCCGAAGTTCGTACGCCGGACTCGGAATGGGGCAAAACTTTGCGTGCCCCCTCCGTGTGCCAAAAATAGGCCGCGGGCAAAGCCGTGCTCAAAAACGAGCGCCCGAAGTCCGGGGCCCCAAGTTCGTCCAGCGGAAAAATGCCCAAAAAACGGGTGGGCTATAGCCTTAGGGCGTGGGGCCGGCGAAGTTCGTCCGCCGGACTTGGAATGGGGCGAAACATTGCGTGCCCCCTCCGTGTGCCAAAAATAGGCCGCGGGCAAAGCCGCGCCCAAAAATGAGCGCCCGAAGTCCGGGGCCCCAAGTTCGGCCAGCGGAAAAATGCACAAAAAACGATGGGCTATAGCCTTGGGGCGTGGGGCTGGCGAAGTTCATCCGCCGGACTCGGAATGGGGCGAACCTTTGCGTGCCCCCTCCGTGTGCCAAAAATAGGCCGCGGGCAAAGCCGCGCCCAAAAACGAGCGCCCGAAGTCCGGGGCCCCAAGTTCATCCAGCAGAAAAATGCCCAAAAAACGATGGGCTATAGCCTTGGGGCGTGGGGCTGGCGAAGTTCGTCCGCCGGACTCGGAATGGGGCGAAACTTTGCGTGCCCCCTCCATGTGCCAAAAATAGGCCGTGGGCAAAGTCGCGCCCAAAAACGAGCGCCCGAAGTCTGGGGCCCCAAGTTCGTCCAGCGGAAAAATGCCCAAAAAACGATGGGCTATAGCCTTGGGGCGTGGGGCTGCCGAAGTTCGTCCGCCGGACTCGGAATGGGGCGAAACTTTGCGTGCCCCCTCCGTGTGACAAAATTTTGCCGCGGGCAAAGCCGCGCCCAAAAACGAGAGCCCGATTTCTGGGGCCCCAAGTTCGTCCAGCGGAAAAATGCCCAAAAAACGGGTGGGCTATAGCCTTGGGGCGTGGGGCTGGCGAAGTTCGTCCGCCGGACTCGGAATGGGGCGAAACTTTGCGTGCCCCCTATGTGTGCCAAAAATAGGCCGCGGGCAAAGCCGCGCCCAAAAACGAGTGCCCGAAGTCCGGGGCCCCAAGTTCGTCCAGCGGAAAAATGCCCAAAAAACGATGGGCTATAGCCTTGGGGCGTGGGGCTGGCGAAGTTCGTCCGCCGGACTCGGAATGGGTCGAAACTTTGCGTGCCCCCTCCGTGTACCAAAAATAGGCCGCGGGCAAAGCTGCCCCCAAAAAACGAGCGCCCAAAGTCCGGGGCCCCAAGTTCGTCCAGCGGAAAAATGCCCAAAAAACGGGTAGGCTATAGCCTTGGGGCGTGGGGCTGGCGAAGTTCGTCCGCCGGACTCGGAATGGGGCGAAACTTTGCGTGCCCCCTCCGTGTGCCAAAAATAGGGCGCGGACAAAGCCACGCCCAAAAAAGAGTGCCCGAAGTCCGGGGCCTCAAGTTCGTCCAGCGGAAAAATGCCCAAAAAATGATGGGCTATAGCCTTGGGGCGTGGGGCTGGCCAAGTTCGTCCGCCGGACTCGGAATGGGGCGAAACTTTGTGTGCCCCCTCCGTATGCCAAAAATAGGCCGCGGACAAAGCCGCGTCCAAAAATGAGCGCCCGAAGTCCGGGGCCCCAAGTTCGTCCAGCGGAAAAATGCCCAAAAAACGGGTGGGCTATAGCCTTGGGGCGTGGGGCTGGCGAAGTTCGTCCGCCGGACTGGGAATGGAGCGAAACTTTGCGTGCCCCCTCCGTGTGCCAAAAATTGGACGCGGGCAAAGCCGCGCCCAAAAACGAGCGCCCGAAGTCCGGGGCCCCAGGTTCGTCCAGCGGAAAAATGCCCAAAAAACGGGTGGGTTATAGCCTTGGGGCGTGCGGCTGGCGAAGTTCGTCCGCCGGACTGGGAATGGAGCGAAACTTTGCGTGCCCCCTCCGTGTGCCAAAAATAGGATGCGGGCAAAGCCGCGCCCAAAAACGAGCGCCCGAAGTCCGGGGCCCCAAGTTCGTCCAGCGGAAAAATGCCCAAAAAACGATGGGCTATAGCCTTGGGGCGTGGGGCTGGCGAAGTTCGTCCGCCGGACTCGGAATGGGGCGAAACTTTGTGTGCCCCCTCCGTGTGCCAAAAATAGGCCGCGGGCAAAGCCACGCCCAAAAAAGAGCGCCCGAAGTCCGGGGCCCCAAGTTCGTCCAGCGGAAAAATGCCCAAAAAACGATGGGCTATAGCCTTGGGGCGTGGGGCTGGCGAAGTTCGTCCGCCGGACTCGGAATGGGGTGAAACTTTGCGTGCCCCTTCCGTGTGCCAAAAATAGGCTGCGGGCAAAGCCGTGCCCAAAAACGAGCGCCCGAAGTCCGGGGCCCCAAGTTCGTCCAGCGGAAAAATGCCCAAAAAACGATGGGCTATCGCCTTGGGGCGTGGGGCTGGCGAATTTCGTCCGCCGGACTCGGAATGGGGCGAAACTTTGCGTGCCCCCTCCGTGTGCCAAAAATAGGTCTCGGGCATAGCGGCGCCGAAAAACGAGCTCCCGAAGTCCGGGGCCCCAAGTTCGTCCAGCGGAAAAATGCCCAAAAAACGATGGGCTATAGCCTTGGGGCGTGGGGCTGGCGAAGTTTGTCCGCCGGACTCGGAATGGGGCGAAACTTTGCGTGCCCCCTCCGTGTGCCAAAAATAGGCCGCGGACAAAGCCGCGCCCAAAAACGAGCGCCCCAAGTCCGGGGCCCCAAGTTCGTCCAGCAGAAAAATGCCCAAAAAATGGGTGGGCTATAGCCTTGGGGCGTGGGGCTGGCGAAGTTCGTCCGACGGACTCGGAATGGGGCGAAACTTTGCGTGCCCCCTCCGTGTGCCAAAAATAGGCCGCGGGCTATGCCGCACCCAAAAACGAGCCCCCGAAGACCGGGGCCCCAAGTTCGTCCAGCGGAAAAATGCCCAAAAAACGTGTGGGCTATAGCCTTGGGGCGTGGGGCTGGCGAAGTTCGTCCGACGGACTCGGAATGGGGCGAAACTTGGCGTGCCCCCTCCGTGTGCCAAAAATAGGCCGTGGGCAAAGCCGGGCCCAAAAACGAGCGCCCGAAGTCCAGGGCCCCAAGTTCGTCCAGCGGAAAAATGCCCAAAAAACGATGGGCTATAGCCTTGGGGTGTTGGGCTGGCGAAGTTCGTCCGCCGGACTCGGAATGGGGCGAAACTTTGCGTGCCCCCTCCGTGTGGCAAAAATAGGCCGCGGGCAAAGCGGCGCCCCAAAATGAGCGCCCGAAGTCCGGGACCCCAAGTTCGTCCAGCGGAAAAATGCCCAAAAAACGATGGGCTATAGCCTTGGGGCGTGGGGCTGGCGAAGTTCGTCCGCCGGACTCGGAATGGGGCGAAACTTTGCGTGCACCCTCCGTGTGCCAAAAATAGGCCGCAGGCAAAGTCACGCCCAAAAACGAGCGCCCGAAGTCCGGGGCCCCATGTTCGTCCAGCGGAAATATGCCCAAAAAACGGGTGGGCTATAGCCTTGGGGCGTGGGGCTGCCGAAGTTCGTCCGCCGGACTCGGAATGGGGTGAAACTTTGCGTGCCCCCTCCGTGTGCCAAAAATAGGCCGCGGGCAAAGCCACACCCAAAAACGAGTGCCCGAAGTCCGGGGCCCCAAGTTCGTCCAACGGAAAAATGCCCAAAAAACGATGGGCTATAGCCTTGGGGCGTGGGGCTGGCGAAGTTCGTCCGCTGGACCCGGAATGGGGCGAAACTTTGCGTGCCCCCTCCGTGCGCCAAAAATAGGCCGCGGGCAAAGCCGCGCCCAAAAACGAGCGCCCGAAGTCCGGGGCCCCAAGTTCGTCCAGCGGAAAAACGCTAAAAAAATGGGTGGGCTATAGCCTTGGGGTGTGGGCCTGGTGAAGTTCGCCCGCCGGACTCGGAATGGGGTGAAAATTTGCGTGCCCCCTCCGTGTACCAAAAATAGGCCGCGGGAAAAGCCGAGCCCAAAAATGAGCGCCTGAAGTCCGGGGCCCCAAGTTCGTCCAGCGGAAAAATGCCCAAAAAACGATGGGCTATAGCCTTGGGGCGTGGGGCTGGCGAAGTTCGTCCGCTGGACTCGGAATGGGGCCAAACTTTGCGTACCCCCTCCGTTTGCCAAAAATAGGCCGTGGCCAAAGCCGCACCCAAAAATGAGCGCCCGAAGTCTGGGGCCCCATGTTCGTCCAGCGGAAAAATGCCCAAAAAACGGGTGGGCTATAGCCTTGGGGCGTGGGGCTGGTGAAGTTCGTCCGCCGGACTCGGAATGGGACGAAACTTTGCGTGCCCCCTCCGTGTGCCAAAAATAGGCCGCGGGCAAAGCCGCGCCCAAAAACGAGCGCCCGAAGTCCAGGGCCCCAAGTTCGTCCAGCGGAAAAATGCCCAAAAAATGATGGGCCATAGCCTTGGGGCCTGGGGCTGGCGAAGTTCGTCCGCCGGACTCGGAATGGGGCGAAACTTTGGGTGCCCCCTACGTGTGCCAAAAATAGGCCGCGGGCAAAGCCGCGCCCAAAAACGAGCGCCCGAAGTCCGGGGCCCCAAGTTCGTCCAGCGGAAAAATGCCCAAAAAACGATGGGCTATAGCCTTGGGGCGTGGGTCTGGCGAAGTTCGTCCGCCGGACTCGGAATGGGGCGAAACTTTGCGTGCCCCCTCCGTGTGCCAAAAATAGGCTGCGGACAAAGCCGCGCCCAAAAACGAACGACCGAAGTCCGGGGCCCCAAGTTCGTCCAGCGGAAAAACGCCCAAAAAATGGGTGGGCTATAGCCTTGGGCCGTGGGGCTGGCGAAGTTTGTCCGCCGGACTCGGAATGGGGCGAAACTTTGCGTGCCCCCTCCGTGTACCAAAAATAGGCCGCGGGCAAAGCCGCGCCCAAAAACGAGCGCCCGAAGTCCGGGGCCCCAAGTTCGTCCAGCGGAAAAATGCCCAAAAAACGATGGGCTATAGCCTTGGGGCGTGGGGCTGGCGAAGTTCGTCCGCTGGACTCGGAATGGGGCGAAACTTTGCGTGCCCCCTCCGTGTGCCAAAAATAGGCCGCAGCCAAAGCCGCGCCCAAAAATGAGCGCCCGAAGTCCGGGGCCCCATGTTCGTCCAGCGGAAAAATGCCCAAAAAACGGGTGAGCTATAGCCTTGAGGCGTGGAGCTGGCGAAGTTCGTCCGCCGGACTCGGAATGGGGCGAACCTTTGCGTGCCCCCTCCGTGTGCCAAAAATAGGCCGCAGGTAAAGCCGCGCCCAAAAACGAGCGCCCAAAGTCCGGGGCCCCAAGTTCGTCCAGCGGAAAAATGCCCAAAAAACGATGGGCTATAGCCTTGGGGCGTGGGGCTGGCGAAGTTTGTCTGCCAGACTCGGAATGGGGCGAAACTTTGCGTGCCCCCTCCGTGTGCCAAAAATAGGCCGCGGGCAAAGCCGCGCCAAAAAACAAGCGCCCGAAGTCCGGGGCCCCAAGTTCGTCCAGCGGAAAAATGCCCAAAAAACGGGTGGGCTATAGCCTTGGGGCGTGGGGCTGGCGAAGTTCGTCCGCCGGACTCGGAATGGGGGGAACCTTTGCGTGCCCCCTCCGTGTGCCAAAAATAGGCCGCGGACAAAGCCGCGCCCAAAAACGAGTGCCCGAAGTCCGGGGCCCCAAGTTCGTCCAGTGGAAAAATGCCCAAAAAACGATGGGCTATAGCCTTGGGGCGTGGGGCTGGCGAAGTTCGTCCGCCGGACTCGGAATGGGGCGAAACTTTGCGTGCCCCCTCCGTGTGCCAAAAATAGGCCGCGGGCAAAGCCGCGTCAAAAAACGAGTGCCCGAACTCCGGGGCCCCAAGTTCGTCCAGCGGAAAAATGCGCAAAAAACGGGTGGCCTATAGCCTTGGGGCGTGGGGCTGGCAAAGTTCGTCCGCCGGACTCGGAATGGAACGAAACTTTGCGTGACCCCTCCGTGTGCAAAAAATAGGCCGCGGGTAAAGCCGCGCCCAAAAATGAGTGCCCGAAGTCCGGGGCCCCAAGTTCGTCCAGCGGAAAAATGCCCAAAAAACGATGGGCTATAGCCTTGGGGCGGGGGGCTGGCGAAGTTCGTCCGCCGGACTCGGAATGGGGCGAAACTTTGCGTGCCCTCTCCGTGTGCCAAAAATAGGCCGCGGGCAAAGCCGCGCCCAAAAACGAGTGCCCGAAGTCCGGGGCCCCAAGTTCGTCCAGCGGAAAAATGCCCAAAAAATGGGTGGGCTATAGCCTTGGGGTGTGGGGCTGGCGAAGTTCGTCCGCCGGACTCGGAATGGGGCGAAACTTTGCGTGCCCCCTCCATGTGCCAAAAATAGGCCGCGGGCAAAGCCGCGTCAAAAAACGAGTGCCCGAAGTCCGGGGCCCCAAGTTCGTCCAGCGGAAAAATGCGCAAAAAACGGGTGGCCTATAGCCTTGGGGCGTGGGGCTGGCGAAGTTCGTCCGCCGGACTCGGAATGGGGGGAACCTTTGCGTGCCCCCTCCGTGTGCCAAAAATAGGCCGCGGGCAAAGCCGCGCCCAAAAACGAGTGCCCGAAGTCCGGGGCCCCAAGTTCGTCCAGCGGAAAAATGCCCAAAAAATGGGTGGGCTATAGCCTTGGGGTGTGGGGCTGGCGAAGTTCGTCCGCCGGACTCGGAATGGGGCAAAACTTTGCGTGCCCCCTCCGTGTGCCAAAAATAGGCCGCGGGCAAAACCGCGCCCAAAAACGAGCGCCCGAAGTCCGGGGACCCAAGTTCGTCCAGCGGAAAAATGCCCAAAAAACGATGGGCTATAGCCTTGGGGCGTGGGGCTGGCGAAGTTCGTCCGCCGGACTCAGAATGGGGTGAACTTTTGCATGCCCCCTCCGTGTGCCAAAAATAGGCCGTGGGCAAAGCCACGCTCAAAAACGAGTGCCCGAAGTCCGCGGCCCCAAGTTCGTCCAGCGGAAAAATGCCCAAAAAACGGGTGGGCTATAGCCTTAGGGCGTGGGGCTGGCGAAGTTCGTCCACCCGAGTCAGAATGGGGCGAAACATTGCGTGCCCACTCCGTGTGCCAAAAATAGGCCGCGGGCAAAGCCGCGCCCAAAAACTAGTACCCGAAGTCCGGGGCCCCAAGTTCGTCCAACGGAAATATGCCCAAAAAACGGGTGGGCTATAGCCTTGGGGCGTGGGGCTGGCGAAGTTCGTCCGCCGGACTCAGAATGGGGCGAAACTTTGCGTGCCCCCTCCGTGCGCCAAAAATAGGCCGCGGGCAAAGCCGCGCCCAAAAACAAGCGCCCGAAGTCCGGGGTCCCAAATTCGTCCAGCGGAAAAATGCCCAAAAAACGATGGGCTATAGCCTTGGGGCGTGGGGCTGGCGAAGTTCGTCCGCTGGACTCGGAATGGGGCGAAACTTTGCATGCCCCCTCCGTGTGCCAAAAATAGGCCGCGGCCAAAGCCGCACCCAAAAATGAGCGCCCGAAGTCCGGGGCCCCATGTTCGTCCAGCGGAAAAATGCCCAAAAAACGGGTGAGCTATAGCCTTGGGGCGTGGGGCTGGCGAAGTTCGTCCGCCGGACTCGGAATGGGGCGAAACTTTGCGTGCCCCCTCCGTGTGCCAAAAATAGGCCGCGGGCGAAGCCGCACGTAAAAACGAGCGCCCGAAGTCTGGGGCCCCAAGTTCGTCCAGCGGAAAAATGCCCAAAAAACGATGGGCTATAGCCTTGGGGCGTGGGGCTGGCGAAGTTCGTCTGCCGGACTCGGAATGGGGCGAAACTTTGCGTGCCCCCTCCGTGTGCCAAAAATAGGCCGCGGGCAAAGCCGCGCCAAAAAACGAGCGCCCGATGTCCGGGGCCCCAAGTTCGTCCAACGGAAAAATGCCCAAAAAACGGGTGGGCTATAGCCTTGGGGCGTGGGGCTGGCTAACTTCGTCCGCCGGACTCGGAATGGGGGGAACCTTTGCGTGCCCCCTCCGTGTGCCAAAAATAGGCCGCGGACAAAGCCGCGCCCAAAAATGAGCGCCCGAAGTCCGGGGCCCCAAGTTCGTCCAGTGGAAAAATGCCCAAAAAACGATGGGCTATAGCCTTGGGGCGTGGGGCTGGCGAAGTTTGTCCGCCGGACTCGGAATGGGGCGAAACTTTGCGTGCCCCCTCCATGTGCCAAAAATAGGCCGCGGGCAAAGCCGCGTCAAAAAACGAGTGCCCGAAGTCCGGGGCCCCAAGTTCGTCCAGCGGAAAAATGCGCAAAAAACGGGTGGCCTATAGCCTTGGGGCGTGGGGCTGGCGAAGTTCGTCCGCCGGACTCGGAATGGGGCGAAACTTTGCGTGCCCCCTCCGTGTGCCAAAAATAGGCCGTGGGCAAAGCCGCGCCCAAAAACGAGCGCCCGAAGTCCGGGGCCCCAAGTTCGTCCAGCGGAAAAATGCCCAAAAAATGATGGGCCATAGCCTAGGGGCGTGGGGCTGGCGAAGTTCGTCCGCCGGACTCGGAATGGGGCAAAACTTTGCGTGCCCCCTCCGTGTGCCAAAAATAGGCCGCGGGCAAAGCCGCGTCCAAAAACGAGCACCCGAAGTCCGGGGCCCCAAGTTCGTCAAGCGGAAAAATGCCCAAAAAACAATGGGCTATAGCCTTGGGGCGTGGGGCTGGCGAAGTTCGTCCGCCGGACTCGGAATGGGGCAAAAATTTGCGTGCCCCCTCCGTGTGCCAAAAATAGGCCGCGCGCAAAGCCGCGCCCAAAAACGAGCGCCCGAAGTCCGGGGCCCCAAGTTCGTCCAGCGGAAAAATGCCCAAAAAACGGGTGGGCTATAGCCTTAGGGCGTGGGGCTGGCGAAGTTCGTCCGCCGGACTCCGAATGGGGCGAAACTTTGCGTGCCCACTCCGTGTGCCAAAAATAGGCCGCGGGCAAAGCCGCGCCCAAAAACTAGCACCCGAAGTCCGGGACCCCAAGTTCGTCCAACGGAAATATGCCCAAAAAACGGGTGGGCTATAGCCTTGGGGCGTGGGGCTGGCGAAGTTCGTCCGCCGGACTCGGAATGGGGCGAAACTTTGCGTGCCCCCTCCGTGTGCCAAAAATAGGCCGCGGGCAAAGCCGCGCCCAAAAACAAGCGCCCGAAGTCCGGGGCCCCAAATTCGTCCAGCGGAAAAATGCCCAAAAAACGATGGGCTATAGCCTTAGGGCGTGGGGCTGTTGAAGTTCGTCTGCCGGACTCGGAATGGGGCGAAACTTTGCGTGCCCCCTCCGTGTACCAAAAATAGGCCGTGCCCAGAAACGAGCGCCCGAAGTCCGTGGCCCCAAGTTCGTCCAGCGGAAAAATTCCCAAAAAACGGGTGGGCTATAGCCTTGGGGCGTGGGGCTGGCGAAGTTCGTCCGCCGGACTCGGAATGGGGCGAAACTTTGCGTGCCCCCTCCGTGTGCCAAAAATAGGCCGCGGGCAAAGCCGCGCCCAAAAACAAGCGCCCGAAGTCCGGGGCCCCAAATTCGTCCAGCGGAAAAATGCCCAAAAAACGATGGGCTATAGCCTTAGGGCGTGGGGCTGTTGAAGTTCGTCCGCTGGACTCGGAATGGGGCGAAACATTGCGTGCCACCTCCGTGTACCAAAAATAGGCCGCGGGCAAAGCCGCGCCCAAAAACGAGCGCCCGAAGTCCAGGGCCCCTAGTTCGTCCAGCGGAAAAATGCCCAAAAAACGATGGGCTATAGCCTTGGGGCGTGGGGCTGGCGAAGTTCGTCCGCCGGACTCGGAATGGGGCGAAACTTTGCGTGCCCCCTCCGTGTGCCAAAAATAGGCCGCGGGCAAAGCCGCGCCCAAAAACGAGCGCCCGAAGTCCGGGGCCCCAAGTTCGTCCAGCGGAAAAATGCCCAAAAAACGGGTGGGCTATAGCCTTGGGGCGTGGGGCTGGCGAAGTTCATCCGCCGGACTCGGAATGGGGCGAAACTTTGCGTGCCCCCTCCGTGTGCCAAAAATAGGCCGCGGGGAAAGCCGCGCCCAAAAACGAGCGCCCGAAGTCCGGGGCCCCAAGTTCGTCCAGCGGAAAAATGCCCAAAAAACGATGGGCTATAGCCTTGGGGCGTGGGGCTGGCGAAGTTCGTCCGCCGGACTCGGAATGGGGCAAAACTTTGCGTGCCCCCTCCGTGTGCCAAAAATAGGCCGCGGGCAAAGCCGCGCCCAAAAACGAGCGCCCGAAGCCCGGGGCCCCAAGTTCGTCCAGCGGAAAAATGCCCAAAAAACGATGGGCTATAGCCTTGGGCCGTGGGGCTGGCGAAGCTCGTCCGCCGGACTCGGAATGGGGCGAAACTTTGCATGCCCCCTCCGTGTGCCAAAAATAGGCCGCGGGTAAAGCCGCACCCAAAAACGAGCGCCCGAAGTCCGGGGCCCCAAGTTCGTCCAGCGGAAAAATGCCCAAAAAATGATGGGCTATAGCCTTGGGGCGTGGGGCTGCCGAAGTTCGTCCGCCGGACTCGGAATGGGGCGAAACTTTGCGTACCCCCTCCGTGTGCCAAAAATAGGCCGCGCGCAAAGCCGCGCCCAAAAACGAGCGCCCGAAGTCCGGGGCCCCAAGTTCGTCCAGCGGAAAAATGCCCAAAAAACGGGTGGGCTATAGCCTTGAGGCGTGGGGCTGGCGAAGTTCGTCCGCCGGACTCGGAATGGGGCGAAACTTTGCGTGCCCCCTCCGTGTGCCAAAAATAGGCCGCGGGCAAAGCCGCGCCCAAAAACGAGTGCCCGAAGTCCGGGGCCCCAAGTTCGTCCAGCGGAAAAATGCCCAAAAAATGATGGGCTATAGCCTTGGGGCGTGGGGCGGGCGAAGTTCGTCCGCCGGACTCGGAATGGGGCGAAACTTTGCGTGCCTCCTCCGTGTGCCAAAAATAGGCCGCGGGAAAAGCCGCGCCCAAAAACGAGCGCCCGAAGTCCGGGGCCCCAAGTTCGTCCAGCGGAAAAATGCCCAAAAAACGGGTGGGCTAAATCCTTGGGGCGTGGGGCTGGCGAAGTTCGTCCGCCGGACTCGGAATGGGGCAAAACTTTGCGTGCCCCCGCCGTGTGCCAAAATTGGCCGCGGGCAAAGCCGCGCCCAAAAAAGAGCGCCCGAAGTCCGGGGCCCCAAGTTCGTCCAGCGGAAAAATGCCCAAAAAGCGGGTGGGCTATAGCCTTGGGGCGTGGGGCTGGCGATGTTCGTCCGCCGGACTCGGAATGGGGCGAAACTTTGCGTGCCCCCTCCGTGTGCCAAAAATATGCCGCGGGCAAAGCCGCGCCCAAAAACGAGCACCCGAAGTCTGGGGCCCCAAGTTCGTCCAGCGGAAAAATGCCCAAAAAACGATGGGCTATAGCCTTGGGCCGTGGGGCTGGCGAAGTTCGTCCGCCGGACTCGGAATGGGGCGAAACTTTGCGTGCCCCCTCCATGTGCCAAAAATAGGCCGCGGGCAAAGCCGTGCCCAAAAACGAGCGCCCGAAGTCCGGGGCCCCAAGTTCGTCCAGCGGAAAAATGCCCAAAAAATGATGGGCTATAGCCTTGGGGCGTGGGGCTGGCGAAGTTCGTCCGCCGGACTCGGAATGGGGCGAAACTTTGCGTGCCCCCTCCGTGTGCCAAAAATAGGCCGCGGGCAAAGCCGCGCCCAAAAACGAGTGCCCGAAGTCCGGGGCCCCAAGTTCGTCCAGCGGAAAAATGCCCAAAAAATGATGGGCTATAGCCTTGGGGCGTGGGGCGGGTGAAGTTCGTCCGCCGGACTCGGAATGGGGTGAAACTTTGCGTGCCCCCTCCGTGTGCCAAAAATAGGCCGTGGGAAAAGCCGCTCCCAAAAACGAGCGCCCGAAGTCCGGGGCCCCAAGTTCGTCCAGCGGAAAAATGCCCAAAAAACGATGGGCTATAGCCTTGGGGCGTGGGGCTGGCGAAGTTCGTCCGCCGGACTCGGAATGGGGCAAAACTTTGCGTGCCCCCTCCGTGTGCCAAAAATAGGCCGCGGGCGAAGCCGCGCCCAAAAACGAGCCCCCGAAGTCCGGGGCCCCAAGTTCGTCCAGCGGAAAAATGCCCAAAAAACGGGTGGGCTATAGCCTTGGGACGTGGGGCTGGTGAACTTCGTCCGCCAGACTCGGAATGGGCCGAAACTTTGCGTGCCCCCTCCGTGTGCCAAAAATAGGCCGCAGGCAAAGCCGCGCCCCAAAAACGAGCGCCCGAAGTCCGGGGCCCCAAGTTCGTCCAGCGGAAAAACGCCCAAAAAACGATAGGCTATAGCCTTGGGGCGTGGGGCTGGCGAAGTTCGTCCGCCGGACTCGGAATGGGGCGAAACTTTGCGTGCCCCCTCCGTGTGCCAAAAATAAGCCGCGGGCAAAGCCGCACTCAAAAACGAGCACCCGAAGTCCGGGGCCCCAAGTTCGTCCAGCGGAAAATTGCCCAAAAAACGATGGGCTATAGCCTTGGGGCGTGGGGCTGGCGAAGTTCGTCCGCCGGACTCGGAATGGGGCGAAACTTTGCGTGCCCCCTCCGTGTGCCGAAAATAGGCCACGGGCAAAGCCGCGCCCAAAAACGAGCGACCGAAGGCCGGGGCCCCAAGTTCGTCCAGCGGAAAAATGCCCCAAAAACGGGTGTGCTATAGCCTTGGGGCGTGGGGCTGGCGAACTTCGTCCGCCGGACTCGGAATGGGCCGAGACTTTGCGAGGCCCCTCCGTGTGCCAAAAATAGGCCGCGGGCACAGCCGCGCCCAAAAACGAGCGACCGAAGGCCGGGGCCCCAAGTTCGTCCAGCGGAAAAATGCCCCAAAAACGGGTGTGCTATAGCCTTGGGGCGTGGGGCTGGCGAACTTCGTCCGCCGGACTCGGAATGGGCCGAGACTTTGCGAGGCCCCTCCGTGTGCCAAAAATAGGCCGCGGGCACAGCCACTCCCAAAAACGAGTGACCGAAGGCCGGGGCCCCAAGTTCGTCCAGCGGAAAAATGCCCCAAAAACGGGTGTGCTATAGCCTTGGGGCGTGGGGCTGGCGAACTTCATCCGCCGGACTCGGAAT